>JADBJO010023177.1:15161-26903 GCA_016801955.1 Conus betulinus
AGAACACTAAAACTTTGAAAGGAAGATGCTATATCTATAGAGCGAAAACGTTACAAACTTTTAAAAGGGGAAACCTAACTGCCTAAAACGACTACACTAGCCACTTGAAAAAAACACTAAATCCTGTGAAAGAACTCAAAGGAAAGGATAGCAAATGCTATCACAGGAGGTCGACAGTACTTTTTACTATTTGAAAGATGACCATCAGCTCCCTTAACAGTAGGAAATTAAAATTGTCTTGTAATTTTTGTCTTTGGTTTTGGCGGACTCGTTAAGAATTAATTTGGTGTACCCACTAAGAATTATTTGTGAATTTTAAAGCTATGAAAAGATTCACATGCTAACGGATTACCATGTCAGGCTTTCTGTGGATAAAGGACACTCACATCAGGAGTACCAGGTGCGCACTAGGAATATTTCAGAAAGAGTATCAAAGACTTCCTCAAGAGCTCTGCAGCCCGAACCAAAATGATCTGAAAGCATGCGTCCATGCTCCAGATCCCTTGATTCACAAGACCTGCTCCATAGCTCGAGTCAGCCTTTCGTGCCTTTCCAGGAAACATTCCCCTGGTACTCTCCGCTTTGTATCCTTGTTCCCCAGAACACCGACACTGGAAACTGTCTTATCGTTATGGCCATATGAAAAATGAGTGTGTGGATTATAAAGCGCTTAGGGCTTCGTGTATTTCCGAAGGTAGGCGCTATACAAGTATTCATAATAATAATGAAAATAGACACCGCATCCTAGAGAAGACGACTCTACGCCCAAAAGAAAAGCCATATAAATCTCTGAACGAAGGACACGCTGAAGCCAAAAAAATAAAACATGCGAATGAAACAAACACTATACCTAGATAAAGATGACATTAAACCCTTTGTATGAAGGAGGCACCGAACCTAGAAAAAAAGACGATGAACCTGTGTAAGAAGAAACCCCGATTTCCAAGGAAAAGACAAAACAAAAGATGCCAAACCATCTGAAAGTTATGGTATTGTTGCTTATAGCCCAGCCAGCCCGCAAAGGGCCATGTCAGAGCTGTCACTGCGCTGAAGACATCCACACAAAACCCTTTAAAACACACCTAAAACATAACGGAAAATTTGTTTTAAGCATTTATTCTGTGAAATCTTATATCAGATGAAAAATGTTGATCTCTTTCAAAAATTTAAAGATTACAAGCGGTGGGACATCTCTCAACAAGGTTTTCATGGAATCTGTTGTAAAATGCTTTTGTCTCAAACCATGCAAGTCTCGACACTCTAAAAGAATATGTTTTACCCTGAATAGTACATAACATGGGAGCACCATGGAGCTTCTTCGCTCTTTAAAAGAAACAAATGAGTTACAAACGACTGGCCAGCATGCAACCGGCATAGAGCTGTTTCTTTGCGACGACCAGAGGTAGATGAGAGGAACACTTAGTTTTGCTGGGATCTGGAATAGTTTGTTATCCGTCTGTGTATTCCAGTCCTCCTACTAGGTCTCGGATATAACCATTAACCTTCGGTTTCAAATCTGAGTAGGGATAGATATGCCGGGCAGTTTCTTAGTTGTGGCATTCCTGGCAAACGATCAGCCATTTCATTTCCCCAATTGCCAGTATGGCCGGGAATCCAAGCTAGAACAATGTTGTGACCTTAACTTTCAAAGAATTAAACAATTTTCAAGAGTTTGGAAGTTCAGGATAATGGAGGTAACGGCCAGCTGCAGCCTCCATAACTGACGGTGAATCGGACAAAATCAGGAAGTCCTTGTTTATAGATTGAGAGATTATCTTCAGCGCTACAACCAAAGCCATTAGTTTCAGCAGAATAAACCGAGCTATCTGGCGGTATATGCTTTGATAATGTTTTAAATAGGAACAGTTGGGCGCGGCTATAGGCTGGAGAAGCCACTCCATCATAGGACTGTGAACCATCAATAAACATTTTCTGAAAGGATGGGAATTTTGTACAGACATCAGCAAACAGTGCCTTGTATGCCTGATGATTGGTGGATTCTCTGCGAAAAGCACCAAAATCGAAGCGTTTCTGATGTGACAATGGTCCATGGGGGCTTTTCTGGAATTTTTTTTAAAATCAAACACACGTCCTAGGTCATGACCTGCATTCAGCGCACGGGGCTGCATACAAAGGCCATATTAAGGAATGCAGTTGGGATTTTCATTTAAAAAAAATGATTGCGCATTCGTAAGCAGGGTTTTTTATTCAGAGAACAATCTGAGATAGTAATTTAAGGATAGTTTCAGCCTGCAGCTGGATAATGAGGGTTGACATGCTTCTGAATACAGGCTGTACACAAGGGTGGTGCAGAATGCTCCAAGACAAAGACGAAGCCCTTGATGATAATAGGGTTCAAGAGTTTCAGATGAGAGGATCTTACAGAGCCGTACACAGCACATCCATAGTCCAGTTTTAAACAGACCAAGGCTCTGTAGAGGTGCAGCAAAGTCTTCTTATCAGCGCCCCAGTCAGTTTATGCTACGACCCGCAGAATGTTTAAAGCTGTCTGGCTAAAAGTTTTTGAAGTGTTTAACGTGACTAAAGAAGTTGAGCTTTTTAACCGAAAATGTCTCCCAGAAATGTGGCCCCTTTACAGGTGGAATGGGAGATTTTCCTCTTTTGATTTCAGGATCAGCAAAGAACTGTCCAAGATGATGAAAATGAATACACTGGATCCTAATAGCAGAAAAAGTAATGCCATTTTCTTCTGCCCACAGATGCGTTTCATTCACACAAAGCTGCAGCCTGCGCTGAACACCGATACAAGCTTCCAATTGCACAGAGGGCAAAATCATCTACAAACAACGAACAGTCGGAACCCTGCTGAATTGAATCAGAAATCGTGATGATTTTTAAGCAAACCACCCGAAAGAACACGTCCACGACGTCCAAAGAAGCATGTACTAACGACTATGCAAAATAATATTTACCGTGCACAACACTTGAAGTGTTGGATAAAGAAAAGTAGCCAACCGCTGTGACCAAGTGGTTAGCATCATGAACTCCCGGCTGGGAGGTCGTGGTTTCAATTCTCCTCAGTCAGGTAGGATTTTTCTGCCCCAACCGGCTCCTACCCAGAACTGAGTTTGCTCAATGGGAAGACTGGGACACACACAGTCGAGTTTCATCTACTTAACGGATAGGTCTCTGACAGTGTTGTCCAAACGTCCTGACCAATACAGCAGGTGTGACCGTTTTTCTTGGGCCTGGTTGATCCCGGGACATAAGCGAGTACAGCAGTTCTGTCATGCAGTCTCAGACCGGAATGGAAATCCGTAGCATCATCTTCATCATCCTCATTCTCATCCATCAGCATTTAAAAGGTCTCAACTTCTGTGGCCCTTCATGCCATGTTCTCATGGTGACCTTAGTTTTGAAGTCCTCTCCACGTCTATGGCCTTGATTTGACTCCGACGGGGTCACAGGTATTGGCAAGCCCATGGGGGCTGTCGTTAGACGAACGTGCCAGCGCCCTCTGGAGGCAGAGCTCACCCACGCCGGCTCTGCGACTAAGCAAATATTGTCGTCCGTAGGGGGCTTCACAAGTGGTGTCCTGCGTATGTTGGATCAGAACAGGAGCCACTGAACACTGAAGTGACTCGGCAGCAGTGCAGCGCCTCCTCCGGTGGATTGCCACTTGTGAGGATTGCTGGGCCGGGCCGTGTCTGTGTCTGAGTGAGCAGTCTGGGTACAATGCCACTTAATGGCACAGAAGATGGGCAAAAAAAAGTAAATAAAGCTCGCCACAACTCTCCTTGTAAATGTGTCGCCTTCCCAGAGTTGATTGTTGCTGCTGCTCCTTTTCCACGGCCGTTAATGCACGAGTGCCTTGCCCCTGTTGACAAAAACATCGATATTTTCTGTGAACTTTGACTCTTCTGCAAAAAATTACTCTGTCTCACTAAAATTCAGCAAAATGATTCTGATTTTATGAAGTCTATGTGTTCTGTTATCTTGCAATCTAACAATACTTAAGTTAATACGGTATGTTATATGAACACCCCATAAAAGCTTTTAACAATCTTCCATTACAGAACATTGTGTAGTATTTTCTTACGCTCCATTTAAGCTTCACACAGCTTAAGACAGAGATTGCTATGATGAACGAATTAGTCGACTGATATTCGGTGAGCAACATTTAGCAACGCATGGTATGCCAGTAACTTAAGATAAGATCAACGTTTCTCAGCCTCTTACCTTTACGTGCATGTGTGTGTGCATGTGCGTGCGTGCGTGCGTGTGTGTGTGTGTGTGTGTGTGTGTGTGTGTGTGTGTGTGTGTGTGTGTGTGTGTGTGTGTGTGCACGCTTGCGTGCGTGTGCGTGTGTTGCGCGTGCGTGCGTGTGCGTGTGTTGCGCGTGCGTGGGTGCGTGCGTGCGTGCGTGCGTGTATATAATACAGAGTGTTGAGGCGAGAGGATGGTAGGCATTCGGTTCCAGTTCAAGCTCTGAGGAGAAGGTCATTTTGAAAACTCTGTTTCTGTGGTGCTTTTATACATTTCTTAATACTTTAAGCCAAGGGATAGAATCCACACACGCAAATACTCCATGGATGAGAAAGAACCCCCAAAATGTTCGACATCCCTCCCGCCTCCAACCTCATGCCCCACTGCCTGCCTCCCTACTTCTCTAACCACAGTAGTCTTACTTGAGCACTGGTCTTGCAATTGTTGTCAGGATCTCATTATACTTTAGCCTCTTTCCCTTCTCCAGCTGTCTCAGATCGGTTTAAAAGCATTTGTGTTTTTGTTGGTTGAAGAACTCTGTGTGTGCGCGTGCTTGCGCTTGTATGTTTGTAAAGAGAGAGTAGGGTGAGGGAGAGAGAGAGAGAGAGAGAGAGAGAGAGAGAGAGAGAGAGAGAGAGAGAGAGAGAGAGAGAGAGACTGACCCTCGTGTTCAACACCGTCTTTCTTACCTCTCTACCAATTGCAACGGTTACCCAGAAAGCCGATGAACGCCAATGAACAAAACACCAGGTCGACTGATGTGATGGTTCCAGTCCAAATGCTGAACGAAGCCTTTGCCGACAGTTCTGGCACATGTGTCACTGTTGAAGCAGCCCTAAAACATACAGTACTCTTGTCACTGTTCAAACAGCCATGAAACATACAGTACTCCTGTCACTGTTCAAACAGCCCTGAAACATACAGTACTCCTGTCGCTGTTCAAACAGCCCTGAAACATACAGTACTCCTGTCGCTGTTCAAACAGCCCTGAAACATACAGTACTCCTGTCGCTGTCCAAACAGCCCTGAAACATACAGTACTCCTGTCGCTGTCCAAACAGCCCCTGAAACATACAGTACTCTTGTCGCTGTCCAAACAGCCCTGAAACATACAGTACTTCTGTCACTGTTCAAACAGCCCTGAAACATACAGTACTCCTGTCACTGTCCAAGCAGCCCTGAAACATACAGTACTCCTGTCACTGTTCAAACAGCCCTGAAACATACAGTACTCCTGTCACTGTCCAAGCAGCTTTGAAACACAGTACTTCTGTCACTGTTGAAACAGCCCTGAAACATACAGTACTTCCGTCACTGTTCAAACAGCCCTGAAACTTACAGTACTTCTGTCACTGTTCAAACAGCCCTGCAACATACAGTACTTCTGTCACACCAACAGCCCTGAAACATACAGTACTCTTGTCGCTGTCCAAAACAGCCCTGAAACATACAGTACTCCTGTCACTGTTCAAACAGCCCTGAAACATACAGTACCTCTGTCACACCAACAGCCCTGAAACATACAGTACTTCTGTCACTGTTCAAACAGCCCTGAAACATACAGCACTCCTGTCACTGTTCAAACAGCCCTGAAACATACAGTACTTCTGTCACTGTTCAAACAGCCCTGAAACACACAGTACTCCTGTCACTGTTCAAACAGCCCTGAAACATACAGTACTCCTGTCACTGTTCAAGCAGCCCTGAAACATACAGTACTCCTGTCACTGTTCAAACAGCCCTGAACATACAGTACTCCTGTCGCTGTTCAAGCAGCCCTGCAACACACAGTACTTCTGTCACTGTCCAAACAGCCCTGAAACATACAGTACTTCTGTCAAATCTGCAGTGGTGAATATACATACGCCCTTTCTTAAGAATAGACCAAGCCAAAACCACAGAATGTTCTGAAAAATCTTTTATCCGAAGAAATGGAATTGACAATTGGAATGAAAAAAAGATCAGATAATCTGTACGTCTTTGTTTACGTACGGCTGGAGTTGTTGAGCTGGTTTCGACTTTCGTTAATTATTCAATGTTCAGTATGAGCTGGTCTAAAACGTTATGTAGTGGATATGCATGAGTCTACCTTTTATCTTTTTTTCGCCTCCAGTCGTTACTTTAAAGGAAACAAATCCCAAAAAAAGAATCTTAAAAAGCCTTCTTCTATACGACCTGTCATCAAAGTGCAGCAGTCAGTGTCTCGGACGTACGGCCTTGGGCTGGAGGGTCCAGTCCCATCAGCGGCCTTTACTGGTTGAAGATTTCGGCCCTAGCCGGCTCCTGTCCAAAGTTGAGAGTGCTATGGGTTCAGATGGAATGTCCGAAACCACAATTATGATCAATTTCACATGAAGAGAACAGAAGTAAACAGTTTTTTTTCCATACCAAACCTACCGAGTAATTATGCACGCAGCTCTTCCTTCTAGACTTGGAAAACTCTAGTAACTACTATGAAACATCCCTGTGTTGGAGTCCAAGACCAGAATAATCTCAAAGACACCCTCATGATTCTCATTACCTCTGATCATTACAAAGACACATTTCAGCAAATTCTGCGACTTGCTGTCCGAGTCGCCTGAACTGCGATTCCCTCTCTACATACAGAACCTTAGTGGGTTTCAGGCCTGCCATCAGAATGGACAAGTTAGTGGGGAGTTTGGCTGTACGACTGGAGCGGCACTCTATAGAAGAGGATGTTCATGCAGACCAGCTTGGTAAATAGTGTGAGCGTGGGTGCGGGCGTGCCCGTGCCCGTGTGTGTGTGTGTGTGTGTGTGGGGGGGGGGGGGGGGGGGGGGGGGGGGGGGGCAGAGAGCATGTTACCGGAGTTTCCAAACAGTTTTGTAACCCATATTAAAAAAAAGTCTTCTGTGAATGCTGACTCAGCAGAAAAAAAGACGGCAATAGAGGCTTGGAGACGAGCAATTTCCCATTTTACACCCGTTTATATCTGTTAAATGGGTTTTGCACTGCTCTTGAAACTGATCGATTTCAACGTTGCAAACTCATCCGCCCCTTATCACTCAATCCTTTTGAAAACGTAACTTCTCAAATAAACCATTTGAGCTTACCATTGAAGGTGGTCTTGTACATGGTGCAGTCTGCTTTGAAGCCCTGGACGATTCATCTTGGTCGCTGTCTCTCTTGGCAGACCCATCAGATGAATTCGGCTGTCCTTTGGAGAACCCCAAGACACCCACACAGCCACCATACCTCTGGCCGGATACTGTCTCTCAGGTCAGCATGGCCTGGGCATTCCTGTAGGATATGCTGTGACGTCTACTCCACTCGCCCGCACTGGCTGATGGGCTAGGGACAATCTTCAACTTTTCGGCCAATGTCCTGTTCAAGGACTGTGAATGGTGATTTGATCAGATCAAACAGCTGGCCTCATGTATCCCCTGGGGAAAGGTTCTGTGAAGAATGTCTAGTACTGCCGCGTTGAATACAGTGACAGTCTTGCCAATAATCAGACCCTAGATTTGTATGCTCTTGGTGGGGATGGTCATTGTCCTGGAAAAGGTAGTATAATGGTCCTCAGGTAGACTGGTTCTGATTCCCGGAGAGTGATCACCCTTTAACATTAAAAGCAACAGAAGTGGAATAAGATAAACATTATGACAAAAAGGACTGTAAATCCTATAGAGGAAAGATTCTAAAACTTACTTAAAGAAGGAAAAAACTATCAATTGAGAATATTAAACATTAAAAAGGACACTGAACCACATAGGAGGACCCTAAAGCTTGTGAAAAGAGGAAACTAAGCCCCAAGAAAACACCATGTGAAAAGGCACTGAACCTTTTGGAAAGATGACGCTAAATCCAACCGAAATATGAAACTACATTGCTAGAAAAGCGTAACTAATTGCCACTAAAGACGGAGACTAAACCTTAGGGGAAAGAACAGTAAAGTCAGTGAACAGAGGAAATCAGGCCGTCCAGGACAATGCTGTCTACTTAAAAAGGATCCTCGACCCTTTAAGAGAACATTAAACAAGAGCATATTTGTGGCCATAATACTATTTGAAAGACGACGCCAAATGGTGCTTAAAAACAGGGTCCACATGTTGACGCTATCAAAAGATGTTCTGTGTGTTAAAGGACATTCGGATCAGGAGATACCAGGTGCGCACTAAGGAATATTTCTAGAAGAGCTCTACGGACTTCCTTAACACTTCTGCAGCTCAGTCCCAGATGATCTGAAAACATGCGTCCATGTTCCAGATCCCTGAAATAGGAGACCTGCTACGTAGCGGAGTCAACCATTCATGCTCTTCCAGAAAATATTTTCCTCTGGTACCCCCCGTTTTGTGTCCTTGTACCACAGAACATTGACGTAAGAAACCAGAACAGTTTATATAAAGCATATGAACGTCCGACACTAAACGCTAGAAAAGACGCACAAAACAAAGGAAGAGGAAACGCTACATTTTGTGAACCAAGAAGAGAAACCCTGACAAAGAGACACTAAGCCCATTTCACGAAGGAGACCAAACAACTGAAAAAAAGAGAAACACCCTGAAGAAAAGAAACACTGAATCCTAAGGAAATGAAGGCAAACCATCTGAAAAGCATACGGTGAACATCCCAACAGAACCAGGTACTGAATCCTCATCAAAAACAAGATTCTAGATCTACTAAAAAAAAAAATGAAAAAAAAGGGGGGGGGGGGGGGGGGGTATTAGTAACGTCCAGGAGAAGGAATAAGAAAAAAAAAGAAAAAGATTTAAGCACAAGACCACCGCGCCAACTATCCTACTGCTAGGCTGCATTCCTCGAGTTCACTCATCCTGGTCTCCCGTTTTCCACAGCCGGTGATGCAGGAGTTCTTTGCCCCTGTTGATGTAAACAAATATTTTTAACAAGTAAATTCTTGTGCAAATACTTCTCAAATAAAAACTTCACTAAACTAATTTGACTTTAAATGTTTGTGCGCTTCTGTCCTTTTTACAAGAAAATTTTTTTTTTTTTTTTTACCAATCCGTATGCTTACAGTCTATACAGTTGTAAAAAACGGTTAGAGTGCACACGTGCCTCGGCAGAGAGAGAGAGAGAGAGAGAGAGAGAGAGAGAGAGAGAGAGAGAGAGGGAGGGGGGGGAGGGAGGAGGGGAGGGAGAGAGGGAGAGAGAGAGAGAGAGAGAGAGAGAGAGAGAGAGAGAGAGAGAGAGAGAAAAGTGCACGCGCGCGCGCGTGTGTGTTTAAGTTTATCTAATTCCATTTAGAAAGTTTATATAAGCTCTCTTCTTTTCATCAGGTTTAGCACCCCCCTTTCGCATGCTTTAGCATAATCTTCCATCATGTCTCATTTCTCCATCTCTCTCACCTACAATAAAAATCTAATTTCTGCACTGTTGGTGAAATCAATATCAGAATTTCCTAACAACTATTTTCCCTTTTCTTTGTTCCTGTCGTTCCGGCATATGCGTTTGAGGTCAATTATGCTCGGTTGGTTGAAAAAGGCAAGAATATTTTCCTCAGCATTGTTACTGAAGGACTGACAGTCGAGCTCCCTGTAACAGATTAGTCAGGAAGTCGTAAGGATTGGGCAGAAAAAAGGTAAGGTACGGAAAGGTAGTGTGGGGAGAATGGAAGGCTGAAAGAGTGGGGAGGGAGAGCTGGAGATCCACTCAACAACGCATGAAAAGGGAGAGATGGGGCTACGTGAATCCATTTGGAAAAAAAAAAAAAAAAACTCTACAAAGTCCTGAAATCAAACACGTTATTGTAACTACACCTACCTATCTTCCTATCTATTACCTGCCTTGGAAAAGCAAAACTCACCAATTAATTACCAGCTTAAGAACTGCTTCAAAGTACAAAATTTGCACTTACATCATCGTCCGTTTTCATAGCACTCGGGTGGTGGTGCCATGTGAATCCCTTCCCGAGACGTGTACGTTCTAGGCGAGGATGGCAATTGTCCTGGGAGACGTTGCACAATGGTTGTCTGGTAGGCTGATTCCGATCCTTGGAGAGTGGTCACGCTTCATGGCCTGCCGAGAGAAAGCCTTAGATGAAATTCTGGAGAAGAAGAGGCCACAAAACCATGAGAAAGAAGAAAGTCTATCATGCAAAGAAGACACCAAGGCATTTAGTTCATAAACAGCGAAACTAAATAGGGTACTAAAAGCCAGTGAAAGCATTTAATCTCAAGAAAGAATACTTAAATCCTGTGAAGACCCAGATTAACACCTCTTGAAAAGTTACATCGCCCCCAAGAAAAAGCTTCGTCTCCAACACTTTGGAAGAGGATAACACTAAATTATGCAAACGGGGATACTAAACCTGGTGAAAGAAGAGAGAAGTAAACCTTATTAAAAGTCGCTGTAAGTTTCATGGATGGAACACTTTAAAACATATAACAGTACAGTAACCCTACAAAAGAAGACCATAAATCCCTAAAGAAAAGGACACCAACCAATAAGACAAGAGGGCCTTATTGCACACGATGATGGCATCCGTCTGTCTTGCGACAATGGTGTTGCACCGTGGGTCAGTCAGTTGTGGAGTTGCAGCGCCTGTTGTGGCTGAAAAGCCCGATCCTCGAGCGGCAGACTGTGTTGCAGCTGTGGTGGTGAAGTCTTGGTCATGAATGTCTGTTGGTGCCGACGCGATACTTTGCCTTCTGCGGCGCCTCTGTTCTTCCCTCTGGGCCTCTCCTATGCCCTGCTTGTTTGATGCCGGCCTTGATAGTGGATCGCCAGCTCACCCAATCTGAAGCTGCCGTCTCCAGGTCCGCTGGGTCGAGGCTGCCTGCCCTCAGGTCGCGCTTGCATACATCTCTGTAGCAAAGGGCGGGCCGTCATGTGGGTCTGGAGCCTGTAGCCAGCTCGCTGTACAGCATGTCCTTTGGGATGCAACCGTGGTAAATGCGTAGCCAAGCCAGCACAGTCGTATCTGTGTGAGCATATGCAGTCCTTCCAACCAATGCCCAGGAGTCTTCTGAGGCAGCGCAGGTGGAAGGTGTTCAGTCTGCGTTCTTGTCAAGAGTACACGGTCTTCGCTTCCGCACAGAAGAGTGCTCAGCACGCAGGTCTGGCACACTTTCATCTTGGTGTGTGACGTTAGCATGACGTTGTTCCAGACAACTCTCTTTGCTAGACTGGCCATCGCTGTTGCTGCCTTGCCAATCCGCACGTTTATCTCGGCGTCCCGATAGAGGTTGATGGAGATGGTGGAGCCCAGCTAAACCGTCGACGACATCAAGGGTGTGATCGCCGATGGAGATGCGGGGAGTGCTGCTGGCGTCTTGATCCATGATGTTTTCTTAAAGCCGATAGAGAGGCCGAACTCGGTGCAGGCATCAGCAAAGCAGGTGATGAGCCGTTGTAGCGCTTCCTAGGTGTGGGCAGTGAGGGCGGTGTCGTCTGCGAATAGCATCTCCCTGGTGAGGACTTTCCGCACCTTCGTCTTAAATCGGAAGCGTGCCAAGTTGGAGAGGTTTCCGTCAATACTAATGTGGAGGAAGATGCTATCGTTAGACTGTCGGAAGGTGGCATTGCAGCAGCAGGG
>JADBJO010023178.1:0-26901 GCA_016801955.1 Conus betulinus
CCCACCTTATGGGAGACAGTACAGAAAAGGGAACCTCAATGACATAACACTCCTCAGTCATGTTGACAGGTCACGGTGACATACTGTTCGTTGAGCAAGCCTGTTTGGCAACACGAATTTTCTAACTGTTCATAACCTTTCGCTTTTTTTTTTTAACATTTGCAGTACTAGTTCAATGTCAAAAAACTTGTTCATTTATATTGTTATTTCTTTTTTTGTCAGTTTCACTTTGTTTTTAACTGGACTTTATAAAGGACAGTGTAATAATTTTCTTACCAAATGATTCATCCCCTTTTGTTCAATCGCTTGGTAATAATACAAATCTACTGTTCTGCTTGACTGACAAAGACGTAGTGTTTGCAATCGCGATGATGTGTTGTTGCTCTGCATTCCCCCAGAAAGTTCTTCTTTTTGTGTCCATTAGATGTAGTTATGTATTAGTTCCCTGAAAATGTTCAATCGACTATTGAATAAGGAATGTGGAGTCATTCTAACGGTGACTTAATGGTAGGACGATCTGATATCTCTCTGATTTCTGGTTTAATTTTTTTGTATACATGGCACAATGTCACTCACCGCATACTTCGATGCTATCAAATCCACATGTAACATTACGGGAAGTCGTTTCAAACGTGTGCACTGCTTTGAACTGTGATGTATCCTAATGTGGTATGTACGGCGAGCTCAAAGCTGCGCTATACAATATGTTTTCTGATACGAGAGCAGTGTCTGCGTATTCATATTGTCATGAACCTTTTTGCTTCTGTTAGCGAGGCTTGTAGAGATTACAAGTTGTGAACGGTTGGAATTCTGATCATTTTCATGAGCACTTCATTTCTTTTCCTATATGAAAAGATATAGCAAAAAGCCAAGGCAATCTATAAAAAACTTTCCTGGAAGGTTGAATGCGCTTCTTTGTTTCGGAGCCTTATGACAAAAGTGAGTTAAAAGTAGTTGTAGGAGTAAGTTCAGGTGGTGATTATATAATGTCCTAAATTGCCATTGATGCTATAATAGGATTAACTGATGCATAAGAAATATACGTCACACAGAGTATCAAGGACTGATATTAAATGTAATTCTTGAATAAAAGACAAGGACGTTCTGAAATACGGCGCCGACAGTTAAATGGCGCTGATAGAACGTATCGGAATAACCACCGTGGAATTAAACCTTTACGCAAGACGAAAAGAAGATATACAAATCAATCAATAATAAGTACCGCATCTATAATCACAGAAGTATTTTTTTTATCGTGTTCATAGACTCGCAAAAAAATAAACAGCCTGAATTCATAATGCCTGACTGATATTTACTTCCAAGCTTTGGTAGGTTAATACTGCCAATGGCCAATCGAGGTTTGAATTGAAGTCTGATGGTTTATAGAAGCGCCCATTATAGAGAAGTGGTAACCAAAAAACTAACCAACCACAACAACAAACAAAAAGACCATGCACAGCAACCCATATGACATTTATGGTGAACTTTCAATCCTCTGCCCTAATTGTGCAGGTTTGTTTGTATTTTTTAAAGATCACAGATATGATGACGGGATGTTTCCGGATAACTGGAACCGTCATACACCCTATCTGTACAAAAAGGATACGTTATCGCCAAACTCTTAGAGGGTGTCTTCCTTATATAAATAAATATTTGAGACCGATGATCAAAGAGATTGCGAAGATGGACCTGAGAAATCATGAATGTGGGCCCAAGCTGGTTTTAAAAATAGTATTGAACCGTCGCCATCTTTACTTACCTGGCTCTTGTTTCAGAAGGCATTTTCACAGCCTCAAAATTGTTATAGCCACTTGTACCAGTTTTGAAAACACTTTTGATTCATCTATAAAAGTCGTCTTGCGGCGAGTCCATGATTAACTCCTTAAGGTGACTTTACAGATGTATCGAGCCTTTGTGAAGGTGGTTAGAGCCAGATTCGCTAGGCGGCTGATAACCGACAATACATGAACTGTACGCTGGGGAGGCGTGATGGGTGCAGTCCTGTTTATTTCCACTCTTTATCATGACTAGCAATTTAAGTGATCAACAACGGAAAAAAGGGGCGTTGCGCCGGTGGATTTTATGATTTGTGTTTCTTATATATTACCCATGAAGACTTTTTGAATGTCGGAGACTGTTACAGAGCATCCACTTAATAGTTGACGCGCTCCAGCTGCTTCGCCCAGCTACCTTAAGTTGTCTAAAGGTACCTTTATCTTTCGTAGGCATGTTATTGACTACAGACAAGGTGGTGTTGTGATGTTTATTCTTTGTGTATTGATATACTATACCAGTCGAAGCAAATCTTTCAGATAAAAATTTTATTTCCCCCACCCCGTCATAAAGCCAGGCCTAGAGATACACCCAAGCCTCTCTCATCTCTGCCTCTCGATCACTCCTCTCTCGCCCTCTCCTTCTCTACTCTTCTCTCTCCTCTCCTCTCTCTCTCTCTCGCGGTGGCGTACGTTTCCTCGTGCAAGGCGTCCACGTTGCTGAGTCCACGTTTGTATTCAGTTTCCTATTACAGTAGATTTTAAAGTCCTCGCCTTTTCTCAGAAAGCTGAGCCGGCAGGCCATGACCCTCTGTATCCAGGATAAAGGTCGAAACTTTATCCCATTATTCTCATGTTTTTTTGGGAAGAAGTAGGTTGTGATCCGGGGCGAGCAAAATGGAAAACATGTTAAAATAGACGAGATTTCGCCGCCGGCCTGTGCTCTAATGACTGACCCTCGGTTCTACTTGTTGACAATGCGCTGGGGGGTGCGTGTGGGGGTTGTGGGGGGGGGGGTGGGGGTGAGGTGCGGGGGGGGGGGGGGGGGGGGCAATTCTTTCTTGTTAGTCCCGAAGGTCAATTGACTTTCTGCTCTGTGACAGAATCTAACCCTGGTCCCATCCCGATCAAGACACTCTTCGTCTGCTTCGCATTGGTAGACCCACTCCTCCAGCTCTCCTCCCATCACGCTCCAACATTTTGGGACTGCGCTGTGGCTGACGGTGATTTTCAAAGACTGGAACAACGTGCACACCAACTTCAACAGCCGCGGATGAGTGAAACAAGACGTGAGTCCAACCTCCGGCGAGTGTGGGTTTTTCACGAACGTGAGTGACGAAGTATTACCGAAACTTTTGCAACTTATAACAGCCAGGACATTGCCCCTATATGACATTTCCCAGTTCATCGGGAAATCTCGCCTTCAATTGTCCCAACGCAAGAAAATTGGATTTGGAAGTTGTCCAACCCTCAGAGGGCATGTACAAAAGCCCTACATCCTCACTGTTCTAGAACTCACTACAGGCACCTGACGCTCAGCACTTCCTAAGCATACGAACTTTCAACATTGCAGCGGTTTCGCTTGTTCTGCTGGGCCACCGCGAGCCGGGACATCTTTATTCATGCCCTCCCTGATTACACTCCTCATATTCATTCAACCCCACCAGAAGCTGCATCAATCTGACGATAATTAATCAGGTTCGCTGTTGCTGATTTCATGTATCCGGGTCTCGTCTATCCCAAGTCCTCGTTTCCTGTTAGACAGTGGCATGGTTTTTGTCAAAATTCCCACTATTTTTCATTTTTAAGTCTTAAGGTGGTATGCTTCTAGATATCCTCCAATGAGACGGCCCAGATTTAACTGATGCCACCTGGCAATGATTCCCCAATCGTCTGAATGCTCCTTTTTCCCTCACTGTGGCTCTGAATAATCTCGATTAAACTAGCAGCGATACATGTACGTCTTCTTCCATTTTATGATTTACTAACGATGCGTCGAATAGTGAATTTTTTATTCATTTAAGGTGAAGTTGTGTGTCCAAACTTTTGTTGCACCTGCGTCCTGTCCAGTGAGCGACTACTCAATGAGATCATGAATTTCAGTTTTGTATTCCCCTCCCACCACACCCTTCCCGCTTGCCAGTTGCCCATTGCCATTTTGCCGATCCCCTTAGTTATCTTGACTGTGTGTCTGACACAACTTGATATTTGCTTCAGTAGCCCCATTTTGAAACTGCACACGTTTAGGCCAGCTGCAAAGCCAATAACGATGGGGGAAAGCCCGCTACACTGAAGACAAAAGATTACACCTGGACGTTGGTCGTCTGCCTCCTGCTATTGTCTGAATCAAAATCGTGGTACAACCGTGTGCATCGTGGTGGTATCAACCTGAAGCCCGTCTGCATAACGCACTGATACTTGAGTTAAAGAGCCTCCTTCTGATGTGGTCCAAACTAAATCTGAATGTATCAGCATGGGCCTAAAAGAGTACGACATCGGGGGGGGAATAATGATAAATGAATGAAGAAACAAAATAAAGTAAAAGAATAGATTATATAACAAATCAATAACTCAAAGATCCGGCCTTAAATGACTGGTAATAACTGATGAATAAATAAACAAAGAACATAATATACATACATGCTTGACCCACCCTCGTCAGCATAATGCATATTTTTGTTATTTGATGCAACGCGGGGAATGTGTTCAGATGGCAGAAATGTATGAAACAAAGCTATTGTGCATAGGGAAGTAGGGACTAATTCACACACTATGTAGGTCTAAGTGCGTTACTTCTTCAGATGGGGAAAAATACGGAATTCCCAAGATTGATCTCTTTCCTCGGAATTTCCTTGTGGAATTTGGGGGTCAAAAACACTAGGCGTAGGCAGGGTCTGGAGTTTCTAAAGAAGTGGTGGCAAAAAATGGACAGGCAAAAGCTGAACAATCGATTTGCTAGTGAGGACAGAGGTTGGGCGAATGGCTTAATGACCACCCCGAAGCGAAGCCTGACAGCGTGTGGTGTGTGTGGGTGTGGGTGTGTGTGTGTGTGTGTGTGTGTGTGTGTGGTGTGGGGGACCGTCAATCGTTTTTTCGACAGGAAGGCCTTGCTGAACAGGAGGACGATGCAGCAATAGTCAGTTTTGGAAGCCGATCACCAAGTATGGTTGAGATGAAGACGACTTTACCTGAGTTCCCCATGTTTGGTGTTTTGCGCGCGACATGGAGGGACTGTTCACTGATCTCTTGGCAGACCTTTCTTGTCTTTTTGTTTTTTGGGTAACATCGACCCTCTCCTTGGCTATACGCCTACTCTGACACCCGAGCAGAGTATTGATGCCTAGAAAGTGGGACTTCGCAGAATGGCTGTCAGAGATAAATTTGGGCTGCAGGCCAGATTGGAGAAGGTAGGTTTAATGCCCCTACTAGGGCCGCACAGGCAGAGTTAAGTTAAAGGCTTAGTTTAACGCCTCCTCTGAGTCAACAAACTGCATTCATCATCAGAGAGTGAATCTTGAATGGTTTCTTGTCCTGACTTATATTCATAGCTGTTGAATAAGACATGGTCAAAAAAAAGATTGACTGCCAGCTATCAATGTCTGGTTGACGGAAGAAATATTCTTCTTGTGTTTGTGAAACAGAACTAGAGTTTCTGTGAAATATATGTGTTCAGCTGACTCTTCTGCGAATCCCACGAGCCGGACAGGTTACCGCAACGCAGTTTTTCACAAAGGCTGGTCGCTGATAATGCCCGTTATGGACTGCTAGGCAGAACTCGCCACAAATTCCGACCCCCGAGTACCTCAACCCGAATTTGCCAATGTTTTGTTTAAGCAACCAAGAGCGTTTCATTAGAGATGGAACATCCTCCAAGAAATTAACAAAGCTAGGTCTGATCGGAATGTGGCAGTGACAGAGTGCATAATTCAGGAACCATTTGGAAAAATTGTTGACAATTTGTTCCGATCATGCGCAAAGAGTCACTGGTGAACATCATCTATCTTCCTGTAGCTTTAGTTATTTTCGATTCCTATTTCTTCCATCACTTTATGCATCCAAACACTTCTGAGTCTTGTTTTCAGGTGTATTGGTGTTCAAGAACATTTTTTTTTACCTCATAAGTAATTCCAGTGGCATAATCCTGCTGCACAGACCAGGTCCACGTCCACAGTCACACTCTGGGTTTCAGGCTCGTCTGTTCACAGCCCTGGCAGTTCACGAGGAGATTAGCATGAGGTTGCCATCACACCAATACTCACTGAGGAGGTACCTACAATGCTGTCAAATCACTTTGGTAGTGTTTCCAGTGGTGCCGTTCTGATCCGATATGAGCAGGACGCCACCCTACTAAACCCCCACTGACGACAACGATTACTCAGAGTCGCGAAGCCACATAAGTAAACACGTCGGCGCCTCTGAGTGGGGCCACTGGGGCCACGTCCGCCAACGACAGTTCCTATACACTCCCTCGCCCTGTATCGGCCGACCTCACGAACTCACCAAGGCATCATCGTGGAGAAGAATTCGAAACTGAAGGTCACGATGAGAGATCACGAGCACCGAAGGGCCAAGCGACTCATCGATCGGACTTTGATAGAAGAGGAATATTTGAGAGGCGTGTGCATATTTTTGTCATCTTTCCTACTTTTTGTCTGTCCTTTTACTTATCTCATTTGCTTCGCGCTTTTCTTACTTTTTCCTCTTTTGTCTTTTTACATTGTTTTTGTGTGTGTATGGCTCCCCTCCATTATTTGTCCTCCCCCACACCCAAACTGGTTAAAAGAGAGTAGGACAGAGAAGGTGGTGGTACTGTTCGGACTTTTTCCTTTTCTGTTTATTAGGATTTGGTTACCCCCTGAAACTTATCATTACACACTTTCCCTTTCCATTAATGTGTGATCACGATTGGATGAAGATCAAACGTTAATATTTGATGGCCGTCGTCAGATGGGTCCCGTAGAGGGACAGGACCGCCTCATGTACCTTCAGACCATGCCACAATTTTTGAGGCTGCTTGCGGGAGTTAAACTCCCATGATCCCCTTACCCTATAAGTCTGGCTGCTCGCGCTCTGTAACAGGCGGCATTGCAACATTTGCAATTCTCTCTTCTCTCTCAGTCCTCTCTCTCCCATCGGGGGGGAATCCTCCTCGTCTCGCTCTCTCTCTCTCTCTCTCTCATACCTAATAATATTTATATATTATATATCTATATATATACTATGGATAGAGAGAGAGGAGAGAGAGAGAGAGAGAGAGAGACAGAGAGAGAGATAGTTACCTGTAGATGCGGTCAAGTACCCAATTTCACTCGTTATCTCCTGCTTTACAGCAGGGGCGAATACAGGGTCAATGAACCCGAGTAACTGGCTGCCAAATGCTCGTCCGCCAAACGAATTCTGAGTTGTACATGTTGAGTTACTTACATGAGACTAGGGTCAAAGGGATTGCACGCCAGTGTATCAACCCAAGTTCGAACGACTACCTGAGTCTTTCCAACGTTCTATTTTCCAGCTTGTGGCATGTTTAGTATTGTGTTCAAGTCCCACTCGGTGTGACCCATTAGTCCCCTCACACAGTTGGTGGCGATGCTGACATGCGCTCTAATTATCCATCTTATGTTCGTTATGCAAATCGGAAGCCAGTTCCTGTGATAACGATTTCACCTTGGAACGCTGATCACCGACATATTGTAGCCATTTCTGGGTGACTTATACTGTTGTGGTCGTTGCCTCATTGGATGAACTGCATCTCGTTTAGGGGAGCGCGGTGTAGAAGCGGTGCAACACTTCATCATCGTTATTGATCGCACGCGAAGTTACTTACAACTTGAATGGTAAGTTTGTATTTCCATTCCTCCACCCACCCTCACAAGGGTTAAGACGACGTGTTCTGGTTGGTCGCAACCAGAGTTAGGGTTGGAATCTCTAAATGCTTTTCACAAACAGCAACGGGACGCCGGGCGACGGGTGGGTGTCAATACCTGAACACTAACCAGACTAGGAGACGGTTTCCTTCCATGACCTTTGTTGAGTTTCTGTTATCATACCAAAATCGTCCAGTTGCATCGCGTCCGAGGGTTTGTAACGTGAGTTTCAGTTGACGTCGATACCCTGGTTTTGTCCCAAAAACAGAAGAACGGCCATTTAATTTTTCACTCTTCACTCATTCTTCATCGCCTACCCATTTCGCACACAATGTCAACAGATCATAATCATTAATCAAGCACCGAGTGTGATCGGGTCTGGGAATCGCAAAATAAAATCCTATAACCTCGTTAGATTTATGTAGAAAAAAGTGCACACGGACAGTGTCTCTCCCCTCCCCTCTCCTTCTCTTTCTCCCCCCACCCATCTCTCTCTTCTTCTCTCTCTCGCTCTCCAAACTTGGATTGTGGGTGTGTTTGTTTTGTGTGTGCGCGATCTTGCCTGTGTGTGTGTGTGTGCGTGCGTGCGCGCGTGGGTCATGTCTGTGTTGTATTTGTGTGGTGAGAGAGAGCGAGAAGAGAGCAAGATAGAGAGAGAAAGGGATAGAGGAGAGAGCAAGTAGAGAGAGATAGAGAGAGAGAGAGAGAGAGAGAGAGGAGTAGAGAATGTGCTGTACTGCAGGGTGTAGATATGTGGGTGGTGTTTGT
The DNA here is from genome assembly GCA_016801955.1 of Conus betulinus. Classification (NCBI taxonomy): domain Eukaryota; kingdom Metazoa; phylum Mollusca; class Gastropoda; order Neogastropoda; family Conidae; genus Conus; species Conus betulinus. The sequence continues at coordinate 8,405 of JADBJO010023178.1, forward strand.
GTGTGTGTTGTTGTTGTTGGTGTGTCTTGTGGTGTGTGGCCGATATGGATATTTCCATCCACCATCTCATGGCGTGGGGGGAATCCTTTAGGCAGGCGGATCGGAGCCGAGCGGAGAACATAACCCATCCGCAACGCAACAACGACAGCCTGAGGAACGTAGGTTGAGTGTCAAGTGTAAGAAGGGCGGACCATCTTTAAAAGCCGTTTCGACCGGAGTAACCTGATCATTATGGGCATTGGTGGTTACCGCAAGGATCCGAAAGCCACATATCGGTGAAACGTGGTCACAAAATCATTACGGACATACTGGAACTGGCACTGATGCTTTCCATTTATAGTGTGTTTGCTTAGTACCAATTCTCTTTAAAGAAAACCCCACTTTACCTACCCAAACTAGCGTTCTCTTCCTTTCCTACCCCACTGCATTCAAATTGATGCTGCGACTATTTGGGTGTGTGTGTGGTGTTGTGGTGTGTGGTGTGTGTGTGTGTGGTGCGTGTGTGTGTGTGGTGTGTGTGGTGTGTTGTGGGTGTGCTCGTTAACCTGGGTGTGTGTGTGTGTGTGTGTGTGAGTGTGTGTGTGTGTGGGTTGTCGCTGCGTGAGTCGTGCGGCGTCCGGTGTGTGTGTGTGTGTGTGCCGTGTGTGTGTGTGTGTGTTGTGTGTGTGTCGTGCGCGCGCGGCGTGTCGGGTGTGTGTATGGGTTTGTGGTGGTGTGGGGTGTGTGGCAGTGTGAAACCCTTCGTTCTGTAGGTGGATGGTTAATCTACCTAAATGATTCATCATATTATTGGTTTTGCTTGATTGTTGGTCCTTCAACCCGTGTCGGTATGTAGGAAGGCTTAGGCTATTAGAGGTAAAATTCAGCGTAAATGATTACTCATCATTTACAATTATTGTCAAGCCTCCTTATTGTTGTTATTATTTGATCGTGTCCACTGCCTGAACATCGAAACCTATATCCCCAGTCACCGTTCCCGTGCACAGTTTTGTTAAAGGACAAACGACCATATTCTGAAGGCAAGGCGTAATCTGAAAGGATCCCAAGTGTTCAATAGAGAGGATGCTTTTCGTTCGAGTTACAGAGATGAGAGAAATAAAATAATCGCCTCATCTGGAAAAAGCGCGGAGTGAAGAGAAACCATGGTTTTGACCATCTGTGGGGTGACGGCATAGAATATGAACTTGATGGATGGATGTGAAGGGAGCAAAGCCTCAGGAGCGTTGTTAGGAGGAGCCCCGCATTCTGTGACACGAGTCGTGTTGGCGGAGGCAGGAACAATTCGGCGCAGAGCAGTGCTGCCGGTGCGATGCAGCGGTGACAGTGACCCAACCCCAGTGAAGAACAGTGTAGGCCGTCAGTCGTCAACTCGATTCTTTGGTGGCCAGGAAACAAGCCTTGGTTATTGATGGTGACAGGGCCCTATCAATAATGGACCAGAGGTCAAATGTTACTTCTATCCGAAACCTAATGAAATTGTTTTCTGGAACAAAAAGCAATTAGCATGTTGTTCCGGATGTTTAGTATTTCTCATGCAAACACAAATAAATAGTGGGTGTCTTTAATGATAGACCGGGGACAAGTCTCAGCGCAAGCGTTTCTGCACTGATCAGAGAAGAAAATAGGGGGCCGCCTCAAAAGGAAAAAAATGAATGAAAATGAGCGATTTGGGTTTGATTCCTTGTGATGCTCATGTCAGAAACCAGCATGTGTGATAAACGAAAGTGGTAAATGAATGTCGTAATGTCAGAACACAGCCTTGCATGCTGACGGAAATAGTGGACGCTTTCAAAAATGCGTTACATTCTTACACTGGGAATATGAAACGGTATTCTGTCGCAAAGACAGTATTAAACACTTTTACGTCATATTTGTTAATTATTATGACTTCATCTGTCTGGAAAATTTTTTGTGCAAATGATTGGAAGCATAAATGAGTTTTACAAGGTTTTACGGTGTATAGTAAACCTGCTGTCAAGTTACAGACACGGGCAGACGCTCAGGATGCGTGTGATGCCACTAATAGGAATGCAATTTGTGTCTCCAGTCAAAAGACCGTCCAGATGGATTAGCATCATGCTCTTTTCTTTCTGATTGACAAGCGCTTTGGTCTGCATATTTTGTCAATAGGTCCCTTCAGAGGGTTCACCATCTATACTGTAATTTTGATGTTGACAATGGTATTTTTTTTCCTCTTGAGAATAAGCTTACTTACTGGTATACTTGGCTTGAAGAGTGCAGGTAATTTTGCTGTGGCCTGAACAGTAAAGAAACTATTTTGCTCTCAAGATGTTTCATGAGTATGATAATGATGGGTGCTGATTGTCATAAGTGTTCTGAATGTTTTGGAAATGGAATCCACAGATAAATAATTTAAATAAATGGGAATGGTTTTGCTAAGAATGGTGTCTTTTTCGCTTGGATGTGGTGTATACTCTGGAGTATTGTAATTGGTGACGGTGGGCACTACACTAACTTTCTTAATCATGGTGCTTGTTAAATTGACGGTTTGTTGGGGGGGGGTTGCCGAGATGCTCTTTTCAGTTGTCTTACACTTTCCTATATTTTAGTGTGTATCTGAGAAATTTAATCTTACCATTTGCACATGTCGCATTTCATTTTTAGCAATCAAAAATCTAATACCTTTTTCGTTAATTTTGTAAATGATGTGAGCGTTTGAAAAGTTTGTGTGTAATCCTTCTTTTGACAACTATTTTCAACGAACTGCAGTCGGACCTAGAGGCACTGTCATCTCTTGATTGCTATAATATGATATTTCATATTGTAATGAGGCCCGGGGGGGGGGGGGGGGGGGGGGGCTGAATTGGTTTGTGATTGACCTTTACGAGAAACGTGTTTTTCTGAGACAAGGCCTGCTGTACCAGTGATTGGTATATAGACTGTAAGACGAGTATATCCAAAGCGAAACGTTGTTAAAGCATTCGACAACGTTGTTGATACCTATCGTTGACCTTCTTCCTGTGCAAGCAAGGAAGAGTCTAGAATCTCCTAACGAAAGATAACAGCATTGACAATGAATGGAATTCACATTAATACCGCTCAGTGAAATGAACAAATTTATTCTGGAAATGTGCAAAAATTTCTTCGAAGAAAACAACCACGAACAATTTAACAAGCGCTGATTGATATATCATTTTCAGCATTTTCTTTGAAACCGTTTTATACGAACGGACGATCTTGTAGCCAGTAGTTGGAGGTCGCGAAAGGGTAATTTTCAGTTCTAAATAAAACACGATTATGCCTATGAACCACCAGTATCTTACATTGAGGTGTTTTCTTGGCGATATAAGGTTGTAAATCTCTAGTCCATATGGCATATTGGCTGAATGGAAAATATGCGTGTTGAGTTCTTATTACGACTTTGGTTACTCTTTGTTTACTACTTTAGTGCTTGATCGAGATATTCAAGATAACTGTACATAAAAGTATTGTGCTACTATTATCACCCTCGATCACAGGCTACCCATAATACTCTTAATACAACACAAGATTGCTCACCAAAACTCATTACGTGCTTTCATCAATTGCTTTCATCAATTTTGATAAGCTTTTAGACTCGAGGAAGAATCTATGTGCCAATTTTGGTGAACACGGTATAAAGTGACACTCATAGTAATATTGCGAATCAGGACTGGAATTCGTTCGGCTGGAAACGTTAACAGCCTGTAGTAAACTGTACTATGAGGTAAAAATAAGGCATATTACTCTAACTGTCTTGTTTTTCAAATTCAATATAGTATAGAGGTGATTACAACACAGGGACATAAGTGTCAATATCCATGCCTTCTCCGTAGGCTTGTCGTTCCGGCCTGGATCGGACTCATCATGGAGACACGTCCCTGATTGTGTCTGCGCTCCTGTGTCAATCAAAGACCCCACCACCGTCCATAACTCGGGTGTTCTCACCACCATGATTTCAAAAGAATCCAGCAAGCACTCCCAAAGCTCCAGCAAAGGTTATTAAAGTGACAAACGAAATTGTTGGGAGGAAAAAAGTTGACTTGCATAAACTAAAGACATGTAAATGCACCAGTAGAAACTGTATGGTAACAATCGTGCCTATCGCTTTGATTCCACCCAAGAGCAAGGAAGATCAAAGACACACCCTGCAAAGTACTGACAGCAACACTACAAATAAAAAACCTGGTTTGTTTAAACTTAATTGAAACGAATGAGGCCGGAACATGCCCACATAAACAGTAAACAGTTACGCGTCACTTTTGTCTCCAAAGAAAACTTAACACATAGTATCTTCCTTTGAAAGGTTCCTCAGCAGCGATGAGCTTTTTCATACTAACTATATTGTCTCATGTCAGGCTTTACCTTGTCTTTCATTTGCACCCCCCCCCCCCCCCACCCCCCCCCCCCCTCCCCCCCGCCCCCCCCCTCCCCCCCCCCCCCCAAGTCAAATCTTTGTCTTTGTCAGTCTTACTATGATAGGTCTATTTGCCAATTGAGACGACTGCCCAGACGGAAATCTAACAACCTGATGATGTTAGCGACCGCCCAGAGAAACGTGACCGAGGCCAATACAAAGCAAACGCGTTGTCGACCGCTTAGGTCTTCTCGGTTAGAGCACAACGCCTTCTTCTTTGGCGCTGACTCTGCCCAATCAAAGCTATGTATTTTCGTTTTCTATTCGTTTGTGTCTTACCTACAGGACCTAAAGGTCGAACGCGCGTGTTTGGTCTTGACTCGTTTGTCCCCGTTTCTCTGGCGGTTCGCAACATTATTTTATAGATTTGTTATACAGAGATTGTTGGGCCGCGCTTGTTCATCCCCCCACCCCCCCCACCCCCACCCCACTATAAATTATTCATCCATTGTAGATTTGTCTTATTTTAGGGTCAAGGTTAAAAGCTGTCACATCTTGAAAAAAATTACTCTGTAGTGGTTTCATCATGGGAGCAGAAGTTACCCTACTTGTTTCCTGGTTATTGTTTACCTGTTCCCCGTCTCAGTTTCATTTCCGTTTTTTACTATTGGGGTTGGTTACGTGTGGCTGAACCAAACATGTCGAATAGATTTGGTTTTGGTTTTTACCCGTTGTCGCTTAGCCAAGTGTTGATGGAGTCATTGATCGCAGCTTTAAGAAAGACTGGTACCTGCCAATGGCAAGTTGAATTATTTTCCTGTGTTAGAACAATCGAAGAGTCTGTGCTTTATATTTTTGTGCAATAGCCGGTTGCTAAAACGCCATTCATGTTGAAACTTGAAGGGCAAGTAACTACGCAGTGAGGGAAACAGCCATCACTGGACGCCGAGCTGAAGAGATTCAGTATCGACATCGCCGCACCAACTCCCCTCCAACGGGCAACAGCCTCCCACAGCATAAAGGGCGAAGAAGGGCACTATGTATCTGGCAAAGAACTGGAGCCAGATGAGCAACCACTGCCATGGTGTCTCTAATAATCCTCAGTTTGAACCCCCCCCTCCTGACCAAGGGCATAAGTGCGATACTGTTCCTCCGGTCACGGACCTCTTATGGACCATACAGACATCCTGTAAGTACGTCCCTACCATCTGCTCCTACAGCCGAGGCTAAAGGCATTAGTCTGTGATGTGCTTGGAAGCCAAGATCCGAGAGTACTTGCAAAAGGAACACCTTGGTTCTGATCCGGGGACTTCAAACACTTGGCTTGGTGCAGACACTAGCTACTGGCCCTACCCCATCGAACCGCTTCGGCATCAGCAATGCGCATCGAGACCGAACAGCGGTGATTTGAGACTTTGCTACTTCCACGACCTCTCGACCACAAACAAACACTTCTTCCCACCAAGTAACATCACAAAGTGTCCGTGGAGGCATCCCGTGGTCCGTCAATGGCAGAACTGGACTTCATAATCACCGAAGACCCGTATATTTTATCAAACGGAGCACGGGACTAGTGGTCAGCTTCCAAACGTAACGGTAGCAATCAAACAGGATAGCCGCCAAACTGGTTCAGGCGCATTTTTTTCTGCTGTCTGGCATGGGGTGTGTGTGTTTTTTTCTGTGTTTTTGCGGGTATCGACTTCGAGAAGGAGAAACTACAGCTGTGGCAGAAACATTGTCAGGATGTTACGAAGAGAACATCACAGGTCCGTTTTGAACGGGCATAATGCTGAGGATGTGTGGATCTGACGTAATGCGATACAACAACAACATGTTTGCATCTGTTTCCCATTGACACCATTTTATTGCTACTATGTATCCCCACAGCGACCGCCACACAAAATAAAGACTTTAAAGAACATCTGGAAGTGTATAGTAATAGAAGCACTGATAAACCTGACACTTTAGTGAAGTAGGATCCGAGGCTTAAAAAGATTAGGAAACGTTGGTGATCTTCGCCGCCATTGCTGACTGCGTGATTCCTGCTTACAGATGCTTGGTGGACCATAAACGTGATCTTTGTCTCCCAGTTTTCGTATTTACCAGATTACAAGTAAAATGTGCAGATTACACAACTCTCCCTACGCCCCAGCATTATCTTGCTGGTGGATGAGACCCGTAAAAAGAAGTAAAGACGTTCAGATCCTCTTCCAGAATTTTTTCAACTGCTTGCTGAGAAATCTCAATGGAACTGCCGGGTACAGGCATTGTCGAAAGTAGTACTGGCAGGCAATTGATAGATAGTGGTGAGCTTTCATATAGCGACGCGATAACACCACACCCGCGCGCGCGCGCGCACAACACACACACACACACCCACCACACACACACACACACACTCACACACCACACACACTACACGCCACGCACGCACGCACGGAACCACGCACGCGCGCACTTACCATCCTGCTTGCACAATCATTCAACGGATCAACAAGTTAATGGCTGCAAAATCCTTCAAGTGCTCATTTAACTGCAGACGTCGCTTGCATCATGGTGCTCAGCACACACTCTCTGTAAGCGCATTCAGAATGAATAGGTTCGATCCTTGCATTTCTTGCCTGTGATTATTTGGGGTGTCGATTAAGTGGACTTCCCTCAGCCCTGTGCGTAGGTCAAATGAACGGAGCATGGGCCGTTTTTCGTTTCGCCAAGATTGCCCCCAGTGGGCACACAGTGATTGATTTTTGTTTTGATGAGAGAACGCTAGTCCTGTACCTTCAGCCAACCACGTTAAATTATCAAAGGGGCTTTTCTAAAACACAATCCAAATGAAATGGGGATTGAAGCCTTAGAAGGACTCAAAGAGCGTAAACGTTTTCAGTTTGGTCCCCTGGTTATTGTTGGTGTTGTTGCAGTTGCTTGCCGGTTGTTGTTGTTTGTACTTGGACTTGTTGTTGTTGTTGTTGTTGTTGTGTTGTTGTTGTTGTGAGGTTTTGATTTCACAGATGTACCTCACGCGTTAGGTGCGCGCGTGCGGCGAACGCACATGCACAAACGCGCACACATCACACCTCACACGCCCACACCCACACACACACACACACTACACACACACCACACACACACACACACAAACACACACACGATTACACACAACACACACACACACCAACACACACACACACCACACATCACATACATACATACAGAGAGAGAGTGGCCTCTGTCTCTAAGTCCGTCTCTCTCTGTGTCTGTCTGTCTCTCTCTGTCTGTCTCTTCTTCCCCCCCCCCACCCCCATCCCCCCGCCTCCCCTCTCTGTCTCCACCTTTGAAAGAAGGGTGCATATCTGTTTATCAGTTTTTCATGCTTTTTTGTTTGTTTGTTTGTTTGTTTGTTGTTTTGTTTGTTTTCATAGCCTCTCTTTATCTGTTTGCCTATGTGTCTCTCTGTCTCTGTCTGTATGTGTGTCTGTCTGTCTGTTTCTCTGTCTCTCTCTCTCTCTTCTCTCTCTCTCTCTTTGTCACTTTCTTTGTCTGTTTGTCTGTGCCTGTCTGTCTCTCTCTCTCCTCTCCTCTCTCATCTCTATTTTAAAGGCGAGATCCAATGGACAAAGATGTCTGGTTCTTATGATATTGATATAGCAGCGCCGAGTGTGCGGCAGCGGTGCTGTTGTACAATGTGATCAGCCCAGAATATCAAACAGCAATATTTTCACCATTGATCCCATCACTGGCAGAGCTGAATGGCTGAATGACATGTTTTCACACTCCTTTTCCACGCGGACTGCTGGTTCGTTAGCTGATGGTTCTCTCTCATAGCTAGCTCCGTTGGATAAATTGAAATGCATGTGCGCATGTGTGTGTGTGTGGGTGTGGTGTGGTGTGTGTGTGTGTGTGTGCGTGTGTGTGTGTGTGTGTGTGTGTGTGTGTGTGTGTGTGTGTGTGTGTGTGTGTTTGTGTGTGTGTGTGTGCGTGTGTGTGTGTGTGTGCGCGCGTGTGTGTGGTGTGTATTGTTGTGTGTGTGTGGTGTGTGGTGTGTGTGTGTGTGTGTTGTGTGTGTGTTGTGTGTGGTGTGTGTGTGTGTGCATACTCTCCCTACAGTCAGCTGCATTATGCTTTTTGTACTTCCAGTCCTTATAGAGCGGGGAGTACTTAAGAATGGAAATGCAAGACATGCTGTCTGTGTGTCTGTCTGTGTGTCTGTCCGTCCATGGTCACCAAAATATGTTCCACTCGCTCCAGGCAAAAAGGGTGCAGGCCAAAGTGTTGGGCCGATGTTTTCTAAAAATGTGTAGGGTATGTTCATTATGGGTCATGGATGATGCCTGAGGTTTATGTTACCAGAATAGCCGTTACAAACGTCTATAAATGATAATTTCGTGATGCACAGTTTAAGCAAAAAATGGTTTATAAACTTATGTGTAACCACGATATGTAAGTTCCTCGGTAGTGTAAGTGGGTTTGGTATCCGCGCCTGTTACGTGGGAGACCAGGGATTCATTTTCCCCACCAGGATTTTTTTTCTTCTTTTACTCTTACATACAAAATTTCTGCCACCAAAAGTGAAGAAAGTGCTGAGTGACTGATTCAATATACATATATTTTTTTTCTCTTTTTTTTTTTTAAAAACTGCTGTGCTGGCAGTAACGTTTATATGCTTTGCGTCTTGTTATCCTTGCATTTCTTGCTTGGGTGTCCTTTTAGGTCAAGGTCTCTCAGGCTTGCATAGTGAAATGACCTGAATGTGTGCCCTTTCGTTTCATTAAATTCACACTAGTAGGCGCTCGGTCATTGGTGTGTGGGTGGTGTGAGAGAATATTTCCGCGCACCTTCAGTACCCAACACGCAATTTGCAAAAGCTCGGTCACTGAAACTATGAAAGTGGGTGGGGAGGTGGAGATTGAAGTCTGATATTGACTTATGCAGTGTTAATAACAAAAAAAAAATTATTAGTTTTCTGTTGTTACTGTTGTTTTTGTGATTGAGTTTAAAAAGAATATGGATTGGGGTATATGCAGGGAGAGTGTTAGAGAGCCTTAGACTGACTTGCAGAGTGTTAAAAACTTTTTGTTGCTTCTGTTGTCATTGTCGTTGTCGTTGTTGTTGTAGGTGCTACTCGTTGGTGTTGTTATTGTTCTTGATATGTGTTTTTTTAATTTCTTCAAATGACACTTTGTGTTCTTAAATCTTCTCTCTCACACCACCACACACAACACACACACACACACCACATCACACACCCACAACACACCACAACACACACCAAGCTATACACACACACGGACAAAAACCCCAACACGAACATGTGGTTTGGTTTCCCACCACGTTTGATAAAGAGAGAGAAGGAGAGAAGGAGAGAAAGATAGAGAGAGAAGAGAGATGAGAGGGGGACGAGATGAAGACAGAGGGACAAGATATGACAGCCACAGATAGGACAGACGAGAGAGATTTTCCAGTAGAAAGTACAAGACGGACAGGTGGACTCCCATCCAACACCACTTTTCTCTGAGAGAGAGAGAGAGATAGAGGCGAGAGGTGGAGAGAGGGAGAGAGAGAGAGAGAGAGAGAGAGAGAGATTGTGAATACCTGCTGGGTTGACTGATTTGGAGAGTTGGGACTGTGTAACCTTACCTACGGCAGGACTTGACTGGTGGGACAGGGTAGTACCTTGCGCTGCTCACAGTCCATTATCTGGCACCTTAACCTCCTGACTGACAGGTCTAATATGTTGACTCTGGCAGAAAATAGCGTCGATATTCGTCGTCTGACACAACGGTCCGGTACAATTTTTTGCTGTGGTTGGTGTGTGTGTTGGCGTGTGTGTGTGGGGGTTGAGTTTTCCGGTTGCGGAACCCACACCATCAAACCTAAAAGTGTCACACGTGCCACCGTTCGTGCGTTCTTGGCAGTGCCCACGGGTGTGGGTGTGTGGTGTGTTGTGTGTTTGTGGCAACCATTTACCACCACCCCCCACCACCATCCCCTCCTACCCCCCATCACCATCCTTGTCACACTGTACTGCTTGGCTTCCTTTTTCTCTAAACTAACAATACACTCGCAATCAGCAGAGAGACCGCCTTGGGGGGTCTATCTACACCAAACACACCGAGGCTCTCTCCCCTCATGCCCTGGCAATAATCCTTCGCCCCACTCCACATTACAAAACTGGTCCCTGCAGTGCTAGAAGCACTGTTGGGTTTGTAAGAAGAGAAAAAAAAAAGTAAGTCAGGCAGAGAAGAGTGATGCCCCACCAAGGGGACGGGGGGGCTCTCCGTCCCCAGGTCTCCTGATCAGCTCCACCTGCTCCCGCCGTCGGTCCCTAGTCCCTCCTGCTTTACTTCCCTCCTTACCCCCCACATTCCAAACTCTTCCCTTCCTGCATCTTAGGTGGATTTTGTTCTGAAGAAGCTACCCAGAACCATGCCCATTTATTAAACCCCCCCCCCCCCACCCTTCTCTCCTTGCATAGCTTATAGCGTTACACAATGGGAAGAGAAGGTTTCCATTCAGTACTCTTTGGCAAGGAGATTGTGTACTCTTCAAGAGAAAACCATCGACTCCCTCCCTCCTCTACCACTACCACCCACCCCACCCCCATCCCACCCCTACCACCCCTGTATTCACCACCCGCAGACTGACTGTCGTGCACAAAAACCGGTAATGACGAAACTATGCTAAACAGCATTTTTGTCAATTAGCCTGAGCGCTCCACATTCAAACCCAAATGCCTGAGGAAGCACGTTCTCGAATCTTCTGTACTGTTTCTCCCACTGTAAGTAGTGGGGATGACCAACCACGACCAACCCCCCCCCCCCCCCCCCCCCACACACACACACACACACATAACACACACTCCCCTTTCCTTTGTCTTTAGTGACACAAAGCCAACTAGAACAGGAAAAACAGAGGGAAGTTGGCTTAGCCTATAAAAAGGGGAAACTCACAGTGATAAGTCACTGCCCTTCACAAACCAACTGTAAGTGAATCAAGAATTCCAGCAGGGGTAAACCAGACAGAGGAAACGTTTATCTCACCTACCTACTCTGAACCTGTCCTAAAAATTTACACTGATCATCTAGAAGAATTGCAAGCTGAAACTATGTCTCTAAATCTTGAGACAATGCGTTGATTGTATGTATGCCATGTGTTTTAACATGGTGAAGATGTATTCTATTATGATATTTGTTTGCCCATTTATCCGTCTAATGGAATTCCTTCTTTGTTTTGAAAGGCACTTTTGACAGCTTCTTGGTAGAGATTGAAGCTGTGCGCTTCTGATTAAAACAAAGCAGATACTGAGCAACAACTGATGGCAAATTTTGATGAACACTCATCACGACATTGCACCCAACCAGCTTGAGAGAGAACTTCATCTAAGTGGACTCACAAAATACTCACAGCCAAGAAATGCCAGGGTGCAACCGATGATTTGGAAAGCAACTAACTGTAAAGCCTGAGCGTGTGAGTCTGTGGTGTAAGAAAGAAACGGCGTTGCGTGCGTTTAGGTGACATTTCAGTATTTTGCAGCCCAATTTCCCTTATTTGCCATTTAGCGAGTCTTGCAACAGGACTGTGTGGTGTGTGTGTGTGTGTGTGTGTGTGTGTGTGTGTGTTGTGTGTGTGTGCGCGCGCGCGCGCGCGCCCACGCGCGTCTCCTCTCTCTCTCCTCTCTCTCTCCTCCCTCTCTCTCTCTCTCTCCTCTCACGTCCTCTCTCTCTCTCCCCTCTCTCTCTCTCTCTCTCTCCCTCTCCTCTCTCCTCTCTCTCTCTCTCGCTCTTTTTCCCGTTTTTTTCACATTTTCCGAGGATGCAGACATCTGGACCAGGTCATCAGATATTGACTGTAGCGGCTGCAGTGCGTGGCAGCTGAGCTGTACAAGGTTATCAATCCAGAATCAATTAACCCAGAAGATTTTCAGCATTGACCGAATTAAGTGGCAGAAATCACTGGCTGAAGGCAGGCTCCATCCCATTTTCCATCCCACTCCCTCTCCCACAGCCCGTTGGTGAAATTGACTTGCGTGTTCACACACACGCAAATCAGTCCTCTATTGCACGCAAGCACACACACACACACACACACACACACACACACACCACACACACATTTACTCACTCACTCACACACACTCTCACGCACTTACATACACACACACACGCGCGCGCGCGCGCGCTCGCACGCAGAGAGAGAGAGAGAGAGAGCGAGAGAGAGAGGAGAGAGAGAGAGAGAGAAGGGGGAAGGGGGGGGGGGGGAGCGGAAGCGGGTAGGTGTACCCCCTGACAGCGGGAAATAAAGCTGTCAGCTGGTAGTGTGGTCTGTTATTATACGGTTCTTCTTTCTGCAGCATTTTCTTTCCTTCGCCCCCCGGTCATCTTTCCTCTTCAGCTCTTCAAGCTTGTGTCTTAGCGCTCTTATCATTAGTATATTTAATATTACTATTATTGAAAATATTATAGTCAGCATCATCACTACTGTTACTGGTATTGTTGTGGTCGTCGTCATCAACATCAACACATCATCATCATCTTTCTTCTTCTTCTTCTTCTTCTTCTTTTCTTCTTCGTCGTCGTCGTCGTCGTCGTCGTCGTCGTCGTCGTCGTCGTCATCATCATCACCATCATCATCATCATCATCATCATCATCATGATCGTACGATTAAAATACTTCTTTTTTTTCAATTTGTAATCATTGTTTTGATATGTACCTTCTCTCTTCTTCAAATTCTCTCTTCTTTTCTTTCTATTCTGTAATTCGACTTTATCATCCGCGTCGCAGTTGTCAAGATGATGGTTATGATGATGATAATGATGCTGATGATAGTGATGAAGATGATGATAATGATAATGATTGATGAGGAAGACGATGGTGACAATGATGAGTTGATGGTGAAGATGATGGTGCTTTTTGTTGTCATATATAGTAGAAAGAAACTCGTGGAGAGCGTGGCAGCAGCGAGTCCTCAGAAGAGAAGCCCCCTTCAAGCAAGTGTTTCGGCTCTTATCTCCTGACACTCTAGGGGGGTTGGGCCACACCCGGTTCATGACATCCGGATGTCCCCCTCTGCTGCCCTTTTTTTCCCATCTTGAGACGAGCCATGGCTGGGATTTCGAACCCATGACCCTCTGGACATGCTCATTTTCCACTTAATGACTCACGCATTAACCACTGAGCCACTGGGACAACCTGATATTTGTAGAAAGTTAAGCCTTATGAAGTTCACTTTTGTTCCTCCTTGACCAGATGCAGCTCTCTGCTGCTTCTTGCCATTGCTTTTAGGACTCTGTTTTTTTTTCCTCCCTGCGACTGAGAACTGTTTCATGAGGCTGTACGCAGACATTCCTACAAACCCCCTAGCTCCAATTTCTGCAGTGAGGACTTTTGACTGATAGCCTTCTCTCTCAGCAGGCTGTTTGCCAGATCAGCATACTTTTCAGTCTTATAGATTTGAGCTGCCTCCATTCTGTTCTCATATGGCACCGTGAGCTCGATCATGATCAGCTGCTTGGTTGACTGAGAGTGGACTACTATGTCTGGTCTCATGCCACTCTTGCTGATGATCTCTGGGTGACTCTTCCATTCTGGGAGGTCTGCAGTGCACTCCCAGTCGTCTGCCCCCGTCCAGCAGACTCTGCCTGCATGTTCCGAGTGGCACTGTTGTACTTGGCCATGATTCGCTGCCTCCTGCCATGAAGAATGTTGCGGTGCTTTAGGAGTTCTGATTTTGCCTTTTTTGTGTGTTGGTACTAGCCCAGACCCTTGAGCCAGAGCTACTTTTACATGAGCTAAGGACATGCTCCACTGTTTGTTTTTCATGGCAGAGCGGGCATGAAGGCAACACTGAAGACCACAGATTCAGGCCACTTTTACGTATACTTTTACGTTTACGTATACAATAGACCAAATCATCTGAAAATAGAATGAGTCTAGACTCCACGAATGATCATGTCCTTGTGCTCTCTCTTTTAAACTTCTCTCTCTCTCTCTCAATCTCTCTCTCCTCTCTCTCTCTCTCTCTCCGTCTCTCTCTCTCCTCTCTCTCTCTCTCACACACACACACACACACACACACACACACACACACCACACACACTCTCTCTCTCTCTCTCTCTCTGTCTGTCAATCTATCCGTCTGATTGTCTGTTCTGTCTATCTGTCTGTCTGTCTGTCTGAAAAAAATAATGTTATTGAGTTTTTTCTTTCGGTATGAGGACTGCGTATCCTCTATGCTTTCTTTCACAATTTAAAACCGGTGTCAAACCAGGTACGAGAGATACAGACACCTGCAGTGGTGAGCAGTGAGTTAAGCAACACTCTGAGACACACCCATCAAGAGGTTGGAAGTCGAATTTATTGCATCAGTCTTCGCAGTTGAGCTCATAGCAAACCCCACCCTGTGTAGAAGCTGGGTCGGGGCGCCGAACAATTCTTCAAAATAAATGGCTCTGATCCGAATTTTTGAAAGCATTATAACTCAGCTCGCAAAAATCACGACCTTACCATTGTGCCAGGGCAGCGGATGTATGCTAAGATATTTTTCAGAGGTTGAAACGAAAAAAAATATTTTTTTTTGTGAACGTTTCAATCGATCTCAGGCCATAATCAGGAAACAAAATGACAAACCAACAGAACCAAAAAAGCAAGAAAATGAAAGAATGAAGAACGATAACAAGTTTTAGAAAGCGCCTGTTTCAGTGATCTTTCACAGATGAGATTTTTCCTGTACCCCTGATTACGGATAAAATAATTGTCATTCCTCTTTTCCTACCCCTCTCGCTTCTTTCCTAGTCTCCTCCCTCATCTCCCCCTCCTCTCCCCCCCCCCCCGCCCCCCCCCCCCCCCCCCCCCCCCCCCCCCCCCCCCCCCCCCGTCCGTTTTTGCATTCATTTACATTTTTTGTCCCCATCCCATCCCCCCCCCCCTCCTCCCTTCATAAATGCTCACCTTCTTCTCCTTTCTCCCAAATAAATTCCACGTCCCGATATTTTTTTACAGATTTTTTTTTCCCCGTTGAATTTGGTCACACACAGACAGTCCTAGTCAAAGCAGAGGGAAACGTTTGCACCAACATATCTAGAGATTGAATAAATCGCGTTGCGTCTCCTTCTCTCTGTCCGGTCGTGCAGATAGAAGATTCTGCCACGGTGGAAGAGAATAACAATGACTGTGCAAATGGAACAGGATGCTGACTAGTACACCGGAAACTGAAACAGTCAGACGATCTGGAACATGACGAGTGTTCGCTTTTTCTTTCTTTCCTTTTTTTTCTTTCCCTTCTTTCTTTCCTTCTTTCTTGCCAGAGAGAGAGAGAGAGAGGAGAGAGAGAGAGAGAGAGAGAGAGAGAGGAGAAGAGTGAGAGAGGAGAGAAGAGAGAGAGAGACGTGTGTAACACTTCATGCTACCTACCTTGACGAAAAACCAGAATTTCACCGTATTTACTTTGAGTTCTGTGTACTTGTTTGCAGAGAAAGTCGAAGGCTAGGTTACTTTGTGCTGTTCAGGTTTTGGGATTGATTATGGCACTGTTCTGCTGATGTGGTGAAGCTGCATATGCACTGGACTGGTTTCGTCCGTCCCGTTGTCTTGATCGTGATATAAATTGTTTCACCACAACACACCACACACACACACACACGCACGCACGGCACGCACGCACGCAACGCACAGCACGCACGCACACACACACACACACACACACACAACACACACACACACACATACACCGCGCGCGCGCGCGCGCGCTCATGCACGCTCGCACGCATCTGCATTAATCTGCTGTTTGTATTTTCTGAAGAAGCTGGCTCGGATTAAAATGGCTGCGCCTGCCTGTTTCGTTGATCCATGGCATGATTTGCTCAGCTCTCCTCTCTCTCTCTCTCTCTCCCTCTCTCTCTCTCTCTCTCTCTCTGACACACACACACACGCACAACCTACACAGACACGCATGCGCGCGAGCATGCAGTCATGCCCATCCGGGCATACACACCTATTTTGTAAAATATATAAATGTACGAAACAAAATGAAATCAGAATCAGCATATAAAGAGGAACACGGCATGGTTGGAATCTGGTGAATAATAGCAAAAACACCCCATTCCTCCTCAGTGACCATTGCGTCATGGTTCCTTGAATTAACATTCTCGTTTCCCATGCATTTCCAATCATTTATGGGCGATCAGTTTCTGGGATATTGCTGATTACGCTGGGGATTGTTTTTGAATATTTCAATGTTTCATGGAACAAGTATTGAAAAACACGAGCAGATCGCGCGCCCGCACGCAAGCCACACACCACACACACACACACCACACCACACACACACACACAAACCACACACCACACACACAACACACACACACACACACACACACACACCACACAACACCACACAGCCGCACGCAACGCACACACGGATATACACACACACAACACATCACACACACACCACACACACGCACGCACGCACGCCCGCACACACACACGCACACACACACACCACACACACACACACAACACACACACACCGCACGCACGCACGCACGCACACACGGACACCCACCAACACACACACACACACACCACACACACACACACACACACACACACACCACACACAACGATTTCTTATATAAAGAAGTAGCAGGAAATAAAGTGCATTAAGATCAGACATAAAGAGGAAAACAGCATTGCCCTGAATCCTAGAGAATGATAGCTAGGCACGCATTCCTCCTCAGTGGACCATTGCAGCATGACCTTGAATTAAACATTTCGCATTTCACATGGCTTTTTTTTAGTGTCCTATGAACGACCGAGTCCTGGAATATTTGCTGATTACACCAGGGGTTATTTTGAAAATGTAATATTTCGTGGAATAAGCTATGCAAGGGGCAGAGAGAGAAAGAGAAAAACAAAAAACAGATAGGTTAATAAAGGGAAGGAGCGTGCGACAAGAGAGAGAGGGGGAGATGAGAGAGAGAGAGAGAGAGGAGGAGAGAGAGGAGAGAGAGAGAGACAGACCGACAGACAGAGGACAGACAGAAAGACAGACAGACAGACAGAGACAGAGACAGACAGACAGGCAGACCGACAGACAGACACACAGACAGAGCGCCGGTAAATTGAACAAAAAAAACTATTACAAAACTCAAAGAAAGAGGAGAGAGAGAGAGAGAGATGAGCTGAGAGCGAGAGAGAGGAGAGAGAGAGGAGAGAGAGAGAGAGAGAACCGCTCTGTAGACGAGAACGACTGGCCGTCCACCACCTCATTTTGTAGGTAAAGTCAGCGTTATTTGGTCACAGTTTACCTCCCGTCTAATAGACACTGGTCAGACTTCAGACAGCGAGTGATGGTTCAGGACGTTGAAGACAGGGAACTAATCACCAGTGAGCAGTTTGACTGGGTGTTGCCATCAGACACTGCCCTCAACTTGCGTGAACGAAGCGTGTCGCTCCTGATTCCTTGTTCGGTCTCTTATTAAAAAAAACTTAACTGTTTTAAACACAACGCGGAATTCGGTATTTCATGTTGCAGGAAACAAGCTGACAAACACACAGATGAAATACCACGCCATAATGGGATTTAGAATCGGGTTTTGTGGAACTGTGGCAGCTGACAGGATCATGGCTGGGAGATGCGAATACTGGAAGAACTGGAATTAATTGCTAGGAACGACATCGTGAGAAAGGTCGGGGGGTGTGACATACAGATGTGATGACTTACAATTCTAAGGTGGGGGGTGACAGCTGGCAGAGACTGGAACAAGAGCAAAGACCTGATTACGGCACGGGCACCACAAATCGAAACAAATGAATAGATCACATAACATAACACAGAAAGGAAATGTTATCAAATGTCCAACAAATTGCTTGCGATTTCGTTCGTTGATCAGGACATTTTGCTTCAACGTACCAATGCTAACAGGTTGAAGACCTGTCATTAAAGCATTGTCAATGCCATTCTCTCTCTCTCCCTCCCTCTCCCCGCTCCTCCCAACTCACCCTCTCCTCAGAACCCTTCTTCCATCACAAGTGGAGACAACAGCTGTGTGCTCTGCCGCCCGACACTTTTTCCGTTTTCCGGCAACATCTTTTTCCTCCTTCTTCTCCATGCTTCTGAATTAAACGCGGACGGACGGGAACCGTCCTTCAGCTCCCTAGTCCT
>JADBJO010023179.1:15000-26900 GCA_016801955.1 Conus betulinus
CCACAAAATGAGTCGCATTGCACCGGAGGTCGTTTTTGAGTTATTTATATCTTGTAATTCTACAATAAAAATGCTCTCAAAAAAAAAGACAGATTGTAAAATCGGACTATTTTTGGCAAAGTTATTGTGATTTGAAGTTTAGACCCCGTCAATACAGCGAAAAGAGAAATTGCAGCCGAAAAGTTTCAAAACATGTTCATAGCAACCAAGTACTTCTAATTAAGATATCTTGTTGAAACTTCGCACAAACATGCATATGACCATTCTGTATCATCACACACAAACCTTTGGGAAAAAATATTGACATTTCTAGATTTTATTAAAAAAAATAGATTTTGGATAAATTGAAAAATAACACAGAGAAAAGAATAAGCTGCTTTAAATTTATATCAGTAAATTAATTCACATAACCATACTACTTGAGGTAACCTTTTGTGTGCTTTTATTCAGTAACTGCTAGTGTAAGATCTTAAGTCAGAAAATAAAGGAAAATTAAAAAAAAAAAAAAAAAAAACCTAAAAAAGATACTACATTGACCGCGGCAGTAGAACGCAGCTTCCCTGACCATATTAAGTAGTTTGAACACACATGAGAACAGTAATTCCCACAGGAAGATGATGTTCTACTCACAGTACTGGACTAGTGACTAGGGCAGGGGCAGAGGCTTAGGGGCAGAGAATGTCATGTGCGTCAGGTCTGACAAAGGGTCTGATGTGCTGGTATAGGTACTCTCTGCGGTCAGCTGACAATCCAGGGGGCTGAATTCAGGCAGGGAGACTGACCAGACGACACCTGGCAGTGTCCACACAGTATGCTAGCTGTATCTGTTCCTCCTCTGCACTCAGTGTGGTTTCACATACACAGTTCCAGGAGGAGCATTTGAGGAAAAACGGAAATGAAAATTTTTTTCATCCCTTCACTGCCTTAAAATACACATCAAAAAATGCTTGCCAGTCATAGACCATGACTTTCTCTTTCCCAGCCTCTGTGCCAATGATCTGTGCCCGATTGATGCCCTTGGTGGTGCTGCTGTTGATGACATGGCACAGGCCGTTGAGGCCGTGAACTTCACAAACGTTTGAAGCATGGCTTCAGGAGGCCGAAACACCAGTCAGGAGGAGCAAATTTGGTGTGGCGGGCAGGCATGAAGTTGATGGTGATGGAGGTGTGAAGGCCCTGCATGACTCGCCAGGCCAGGTACCACAACATGGACTTGGTTTTTTGTTCTGGCCGCTGCAGTTGTCACAGTGTAGATCCACCTCCATCTCCCCAATGCCAAAATGCTGGGAAAAATGGTGCAGCAGAGAAAGCACCATACTGGACCCCTTGCCGCTGGACATGCCTTCATCAATGAGGTAATTTATCTGCTGTGGAAGACCCTCACAGCAGACTCCAAAGATGCCGCACTTTCTGGGAACAAAAATGCAGATAGGATCAGGCTGGAGAGGGCTGCTGGGCAGATGGACTTGCTGGGCAAAGTCACAGCTGTAATGCATCCTGGCTGGCCAGCTGTTGGCAGGATGGGGTCCCAGCTCAGTGATGTTGGCAGCAGCTGTTGCAGCTTTGCTGTGGTCCACTGCCTGTTGTAAAATGTCCACTCTGCCTCAACAACCTCTAAGTGAGCCAGCTGATCCTGAAGCCTGGCACCACTCTCTTCTTCTGGGAGACCAGTACTGCGACGGATCTTCTCATTGTTTTGTTTGCACTGCCAACACAGATCCGTCACTGGGTTTCCAACAACAATGAAGGGAAGGTGCTGCTGCCATATTTTGAAGAAAGAAGTCTTCCCAAGCATACGGTGACCTGAAACACACACACACACACACACACACACACACACGCAGTAAAGCGGTCAGCTTGTTCTGACTAATCCTGAAACAGTGTTGAATTCTGTTCTTAGCAACACTTACCAGAAAACAGAATTAATAATCATTCTACTTGAAGAAAGGTAACCTGTGTCTGTATGTGTCAGAAGTCTGTTTACTTTTAGTATTCATTGGTAAAGCATGTGTAATTGTTAGCAGTGAATTCAATCAACTATTGTGTTAATAATGTTACTGTAAGCTAAACATAATAAAAAAAAGTTAATGTAAAAAAAAAAGTTATGTAAGCTGTGTCAGCGTGTGTGAAGTTTGTTTTAGATTTATTAGGAGAGTGTGTTTAACAATTAGCCGTGATTTCAATCAACTTTTGTGTTAATGATGTTACTGTAAAAGTGTAAGCTGTCTCAGTGTGTGAAGTCTGTTTTAGTGTTTATTAGTAAAGTGTGTGTAACTGTTAGCAATTACTTCAATCATAAACAGTGTACACAAAATTCTTCTTGATTCAGATTTAAATCAATGGTTCACAAACTACAAGCTGCTAAACATTTGACATTTTGTCTGTTTCAAACAGTCTTTATGCAGCAGTCACAAAATATTTCTGCCTAAGAAAAATGTTGACAATTTAGTATAAAATACTCAGTTGAAAATAAAATTAAATTAATGAATTGTAAATCAAATGTTCATAATATTTCCATTTTTAATATACCACTATAACCAAAAGGTTTAAAATAAAAAGGTGAAAAAGTAAAATTAAATCTATATTTTATTAGCTAAATATCAAATTTAATTCTAGTAGACAATGTTAATCAGTTGTGAAACAGACAGACAGATATGCATGATGAGATTGAGTCACAAAAACTGAACAGAGTAAGGCGAGGAGGAAAAAAAAAAAAAATAAAAGATTCCATTGGGAAAAAATAAGAGAGACAAGAAAAAAAAAAATTAAGGATTATAAAACTAGAAGTTCTAGTTCTGCAAATTTCTGATTCAGTGTTATTTGCTTACCAATAAATAAACTTAAAAGATTCCCTGCAGACAATCTTGAAGTCGACAGTGTATGTTGTGCGCTGATTCTCTGGTCTTCTGGCGACAGGCTTGCCCACAGTGATCTCTGAGTTGTTCATGGGGGTACACGCAAGTATTCCATGCAGCACCATGTCCTTCTAAGCTGAAAAAAAAAGTCTTACTTTGAGTCACCTTAGAAAGAGTTAGTTATTACAAATACCTGGTTAATTTGAACCTCACAATACACACTAAAACCAAAACATAGTAACACACAAGCACACACTATTAAAATAGCCTTTTGCCCACTCATTTACACATGTGTGCATACAGAAAACACACACACACACACACACACACACACACACACACACACACACACTCAATGTACGCACTACACTGTACAATAATTATTATTCATTCATAGAATACAAGTGATACACACACACACACACACACACACACACACACACACACACACACACACACACACACACACTGTACAGTGTACAATTATTTAATCATGCAACTGACACACATACTATCACATACCAGCATAATGCATTTTGTAAAGTTAAAAACAAACATATTGATCACAATTAGATTTAACAGAGAGAGCTTCTCTCTTTATGATTATTTTTTGTTCAGTTACACCAGCATTAAGCTTATGGTGTGTGTGTGTGTGTGTGTGTGTGTGTGTGTGTGTGTGTGTGTGTGTGTGTGTACATCTTGTGCATAATACACTGTGTGTGTGTTTATAGAATCACTGTATGACTATGTGTGTGGGCATAAAAATATATATGTGTGTGTGTGTGTGTGTGAGTGAGTGAGTGTGTGTGTGTGTGTGTGTGTGTGTGTGTGTGTGTGTGTGTGTGCATGCATGACTCATCACAATGAGGTTATGCTTTTGGTTTAATCATGTTTACCTTGCCACAATTAAACACAAATCAAACAATTATGCAGTGACAGTAAATAGTAACTGAATTGTGTGCTTACCTTCAGATAATTCAGCCATGGTCATTCTCTTTGCCAGTATGTCCTCAGAAGTGAACTGTGCAATGCATCCCTTCTTTTTTGGACACTGGCTCAGCACTGTCAGTTTCACTGCTTTGCTTGTCAGTCACGACACTGCTTGCACCTGCCACATGGCGATTTCGACACTTGCAGTCGAAAGCTTCAACTTTCAGCCTTTCAGCATCAGGTCCAAGCATGGTTTCGCTGTCTATGTCGGCATTCACAGACAGATTGGGCTCTTGAACTTGGACGAGTGCAGGTGCTTCTTCGTGATCCGAGCCGGTCTCGGAGCACTGACTGTCAATATCACTTCGATCACCCATTTCCTCTTCGTTATCGGTAGAAACACTGCCATCGTCGTCCAGGAAATATTCAGTCTCCAGCCCGTAAATGTCATGTTCATCTGATGATGAAAATATGTTGGCATCGCGAGCCGATCTTGTTAAAAAATAGCAAATATTAGCCCTAAGACTCTCCGGCGTGGTCGCTTTGGAAGCCGCCCATTGTTGCTTGTGTTGGTCACGTGAACGCCTTTGGGCCAACCATCAGTGGGGAATCCCACCTTCGTGACGCTTTGTTTATACGTCATACCCTTTTTTTTAAGGACGATGATTGGCTTTACACCGTGGAAATTGACCCCTGAAAGGGTTTCAGTTTAAAAATAGAGGTCTAGACCTTTCCAACGAGGCATCATTCGACAGGTCCATTCCAATATTTCGGGGGTGAGGGCCTGTCAATTTTGATCAATTTTATCGGTTTGTAAGCTGCCAAAACAAGAGGTTATGTGTTTCAAAAGCATTTTTTGGGCAAAAGAAACATATTTACACTTTAATATTTGCATGGAAGACAGAAGAAAGGCTGTAGGTTAATATTCCATAAAATCTAAAAATCCATAACCTGACCCCCATCTGCCTAAAATCGGCCCTAGCGAAAAACTCGGTGAGGGACAATGCGACTCATTTCGTGGCGGGGCGTCACAAATAGTTTCTTTCCAAAAGCTATCGAAGCCTTGAATCAAAATGCAGAATCTTGTCATTCTGTGTGACAGACTCGCCATCAATTACACTAGCCATGTATGTTTCGATATGTGTGCGAGTGCTTTTTTTTAAGACAGCTATGTGCACACGTCTATTCAGTATTCTATTCCCAGTTCACAGAGTGTGTGTGTGTGTGTGTGTGTGTGTGTGTGTGTGTTCGCGCATGATTGGGCGAGTTGGGGGGTGGGGGTAGTTAGACAAGCTTATGTGTACTCTTCCAATATTCAACCTTTGCTTAGTTTAGTTTATGATTATGTGAAATGACTGAGCTTGAGCTCGAAATGTTTGTTAGCTTGTGCTCTATCCCTCCCAATATTCTTTGTGACTCATGTACACTTGGTAATAAAGACGTATCTTATCTTACATAAAAAAGGCAAAATATACTGGTATCACTTTTTTTTTCTTTCAGACAAGCTGCGTGTTTACTTCCTGTGGGTCAGGTTGAATTGTCCAAGTTGGTCATTGGCTTGCCTTCTTTGCTCATGGCCACATTTTCAGATTTGTTTCGCTACCTTAAGAACGAGTAAGTATCTTTTGGATTTTTGGCTTGCTTGAACATCATTTGTGTAGTTTAAGCATTCTGTAATTATGGAATCTTTGTTTATAAGACTGAAGAAAATGCTGCATTTTTAAGGGTGTACTGGCATGCTTCAAAAACATTTGGCATTTTGAACTATAGTTTCTTATATCTTATAGATTACTTTAGAGTCAATCCTATTCCTGCCTTATTTTGGCGTGTTATCTTGGGGACAATAATTATAAACGAGTCGGACCCTAGATCCCTGCACATAAAAAAACCAAACTCATAGCAGTTGAAAAATCGAAAAGAGTAGGGGAGGTCAATTTACCTTGTCAAAGATCAAGTAGATTGAAGATATCTGCCTGGTGTTTCTTACAAAGCTGAAAAACTGTTACTTTCTGGTTGATATTTCAAAAGTGTAGGTCATCTTGTGCCGGTGAAAATGGATTACATGTAACATGGCGTGCATGCTGTGTGGAACTGCAGGGATAAAGGAGATAAATGACGAGAGGCAAAGCCTTCAAGGCTCAAGTTGGTACAGAACACTAGAGGCAGTTCAAGTTGTCCTACTCCTAGTTACAGAATCCAATTTAAAACAAATTACAGCCTTTACCATTCCATGATGTCTTCATGCTAGGGCTTGCTAGGAAGGGTGTGTCATTGTGATTAAGTGCAAGTCTATCACTTTTGACCCTGCCAGCACTTGTGACTTGACTTGAATTATGCCTCTGGTTCCGCTCGGGAACAAAGGGCTGCTGCCAGCACTTGTAATTGCTGAGAAATTGCCAACGTTAAAGTTGACCACAAACGCCTACACTCAGGCACACATACATGGATTAATGGATGCACACACACACACACACACACACACACACACACACACACACACACACACACACACACACGCACACACAACCAAAATAGCATGAGAACATAGACTCACTTTGTTTACACACATGAGCCAAAAATGAGTAGGTGATATTTGAATGGCATGGGGAATAACTAAGTGCCAGCAGTCAGCATATCAGTCAGCTCTACCTGGGTAGGCAAGCCCATTGAGTAAACTGTAGTGGTGTAATGATTGAAAAGCACTTGTTTTTAGAGGTTGGTCTGTGACCAATGATAGTCCTATGTAAATACAATAATAATATTTTTTTGATGACAATAAAATAGTTTGAAATATTTATGTATTAATATTACTATAGCTATTTTCATTTTCTGTGCTTGCTGGCGTTTGATCTACCACTAGGCTGTGAAGTGTGTAGGTTCACTGTTAGTCCTGAATAGAGCGCTTCTTGTGCACAAACCTTTGAAGCTCAATTCTTATATGCGGTAAAAACACATGATTTGTATGGATGATAGTTAATAAGAATGTAGGTTTCTGGATCCTGGATTCAACATTTATAAAAGGCGTACTTACTCAGGATCGGGGACTTCTTGTAGGGATATTTCAGCTGGATCACCCAGCCTTTATCAGCACTGTTTTCATCTAGCCAGAGCTGTCTAACAACATGGCTGCAAAGTTTTCCACAAATCCACTAATTCCCTATGGCAACAACTGACCCATGACCCATGTGAAAGACAAAAACAGACCCCCTCAAACAGTGTGACACAGTGTACCAAGTAGTGTGGGAGGGGGGGGGGGGGGGGGGGGGGGGGGGAGATATCATGGTTGTTTTTCAGTTTGGTCATCCTAAGTAGAACACTTACAGAACTAAAGAGTCTTTCATATCACTGATTGTATGCAATTGATTATAATTGCAGGGGTATCATCCGTGAAACCGAGGATAGTAGTGACAGTGACTTGGAAAATGGACACCAGCTCCCTGAACAAGTTAATAGAGGCGTGTCAGAAGATAGGCAGGTAAGTGGTGCTAAAGCTTTGTGTAAACCAGTACTTGTGCTTGGTATACCAATACAATAAAAATAATGTTGTGAAATTTGTACTGCACTCGGAGAGCACATTGCTGCAGCGCTGTGCCCTCCCAGGGCTGGACCTGGCCTGGGGGGGGGGGGGGGGGGGGGGGGGGTTACAGATTTTTTATTCATAAAGTCGAGCATCACATACCGGGCGACCCATGGCTTAAGCCCTCAGGTTTTAACAGTTCCTACTGAACAACTATTGACAGAGTAAACAACATTCGATCCCCCCCCTCCCGCGCCCACCTCCTCCCATGCTCAACAACTTTTTGAGAGAGTGTACACCGTTCCATCCCCCCCACTCCCCTGTTGTTCAACAACTTTTCTGAGAGTGGTGCACGTTGTACCCCCCCCCCCCCCCCCCCCCCCCCCCCCCCCCCCCCCCCCCCCCCCCCCCCTGCCACAACAACTTTCCCAGTGTTTTTTGCTTAGCTTTGTTTTCATCCCTGACACAAGTTGGGTCTGCATGGCCAAGTGTGTTCGACATGAAAATGTGGCCCCTGAATTTAATTGTTTTTTAAAAAAAAAAAAAAAAAATATATATATATATATATATACTATGAAGTTACATTGTTCTAATTCTTCTTCATGTAACCCCACAAAGTGAGACCCTAGCGCTCAAGAGGGTTTCAGGTGAAAGATACCACTGGATTTTTTTTAAACGTGTGATGACGTGGATGAGTACAGGGATAAAAAAAAAAATTATGAGAGCAAGTGTTGCGTTCAATAACTACAACAGTACCTGTGATGAGAGAGACAGAGACAGAGAGAGAGGGGAGAGAGAGTCATTTACATACATACTTAAAGAAAATGAGATGTGAATTTGGATAATTTTTTGCACAGAAGATGATGCTGTAGAGTTTCATTTAGTATATTTTTAATACCCCAGGATGACACCCAGTTGAACTATAAAAGATATATAGCCTGTGGTAATGGACTCAAGTAAATGCATAAACTATTGGAGTGCTTGAGAATATTTTGTCATTATTTCAGGGGGACGCCGATTCTGACCAGTCTGAGCATATTCCCGATTCCACAGGAGATTCTGACTCTGATGTGTCTGATGTCTATCCAGGGCTAAAGAAGAAAAACAACTCAGGTAATCTTCATTTTTTTTCACCCACGTATTAGCAAAATGGTTCAAAATGCATTTCATGTGAATATATTTGTGTACAGGATTTGGTAGTTGGTGAGTCTATTCTGCTTTTTTCTTTAATTTTTTCCATTCTTGTTTTTCTTTATTAGAAATTTGTATTCTGCCCTGTGCCCAGAGTCTTCATGTAAACTGTCATTGGCGCACAGGATGCATGTAATATGTATTGGGATTCCATTCCATTGGCTCACAATGGCTTTCTCCTATTGAACAGTAGAACGGGGTTACCAGATGTGTTTGATGTCTTGTGGTGGCATCAAAGAACAAAGAACATTAGAGAGAGAGAGAGAGAGAGAGAACCATTTTGAGTAAAGGGTAAATGTCACTGAATCTTCTATTTTAAACATCTAACATATTTTTCTTCCATTTCAAAGGTATTTGGTTCAGTTCAATTGGGTGGTGGTTATGTTTTGCAGGAACCCCTACAAGTGCTCCCTTGGAGGTTACTGACACATCAGACGCTATGTACTACCAGTCTACTGCCAGGTTTTCGTCTTCTTTGGAGGCTACTGTTACTGCAGGCACTTCACGCCGATCTACAGCAAGGTCAGCTTGTTCCTCGGAGAGGCTACTGTTACTGCACACACTTCACGCCGATCTACTGCAAGGTCAGCTTGTTCCTCGGAGGCTACTGTTACTGCGGGCACTTCACGCCGATCTACAGCAAGGTCAGCTTGTTCCATGGAGGCTACTGTTACTGCAGGCACTTCACGCCGATCTACTGCAAGGTCATCTTGTTCCTCAGAGGCTACTGTTACTGCAGGCACTTCACGCCGATCTACTGCAAGGTCATCTTGTTCCTTGGACGCTACTGTTACTGCAGGCACTTCACGCCGATCTACTGCAAGGTCATCTTGTTCCTCGGAGGCTACTGTTACTGCAGGCACTTCACGCCGATCTACTGCAAGGTCAACTTGTTCCTTGGAGGCTACTGTTACTGCAGGCACTTCACGCCGATCTACTGCAAGGTCATCTTGTTCCTTGGAGGCTACTGTTACTGCAGGCACTTCACGCCGATCTACTGCAAGGTCAACTTGTTCCTTGGAGGCTACTGTTACTGCAGGCACTTCACGCCGATTTACTGCAAGGTCAGCTTGTTCCTTGGAGGCTACTGTTACTGCAGGCACTTCA
The DNA here is from genome assembly GCA_016801955.1 of Conus betulinus. Lineage (NCBI taxonomy): Eukaryota > Metazoa > Mollusca > Gastropoda > Neogastropoda > Conidae > Conus > Conus betulinus. The sequence goes on from JADBJO010023179.1 coordinate 24,601, forward strand.
CACCAGCTTGGTGCAAAATCTGCTTCTTCTTCGGAGGCTACTGTTACTGCAGGCATTGCACACCAGCTTGGTGCAAAATCTGCTTCTTCTTTGGAGGCTACTGTTACTGCAGACACTTCACACCAGCTTGGTGCAAAGTTGGCTTCTTCCACGGAGACTACTGTTTCTGCAGACACTTCACACCAGCTTGGTGCAAAGTTGGCTTCTTCCGCGGAGACTGCTGTTTCTGCAGACACTTCACACCAGCTTGGTGCAAAGTTGGCTTCTTCCACGGAGACTACTGTTTCTGCAGACACTTCACACCAGCTTGGTGCAAAGTTGGCTTCTTCCGCGGAGACTGCTGTTTCTGCCAAGCCAGTTTCCTCTTCAGAGGCTAATGTTACTGCAGGCACTTCACACCAGTGTGTTGCAAGGTCAGCTTCTTCCTCTGAGACTAGTGTTAGTGCAGGTACTTCACCCCAGTGTGTTGCAAAGGTCAGCTTCTTCCTCTGAGACTAGTGTTAGTGCAGGTACTTCACCCCAGTGTGTTGCAAGGTCAGCTTCTTCCTCTGAGACTAGTGTTAGTGCAGGTACTTCACCCCAGTGTGTTGCAAGGTCAGCTTCTTCCTCTGAGACTAGTGTTAGTGCAGGTACTTCACCCCAGTGTGTTGCAAGGTCAGCTTCTTCCTCTGAGACTAGTGTTAGTGCAGGTACTTCACCCCAGTGTGTTGCAAGGTCAGCTTCTTCCTCGAAGGCTACTGTTACTGGAGGTAGTTCACACCAGCCTTCAGAAAAGTCGGCATCTTTCTCACAGTCAACTTCCACTTCAAGCACTTCATGCAAAACTTACAAGAAGCCTCCACGTCCATGTGTCTTTTGTGGGACATTTCAAGCAAAACTTTCAAGACACATGAAGAGGAAGCATAAGGAAGAAGAGAGTGTGAAAGCAGCTTTACTTCTGCCTCCTCAGGAACAGTTGAGAGTGTTTGAATCTTTAAGAAAAGAAGGAATCCTCAAAAAAAATATCCAGCATCGGGATGAAGGAAAACAGCTGCTGAGGGAAAGGAAGCAGGGTAGCACAGGTGTAGTGATGTGTAGTGGGTGTAACGGCTTCTTTAGCAAAAAAGTAATTTGCAAGCACAAGAAATATTACTGCTCTCGTAGTGCAAATGTTAGAGCCGAAACAGTTGCATTTTCAAAAACACCGACTTCAGGGGTATCAGCGGAATTCCAAAGCGAGATTTTGAATAAATTTAGGAAGATGAGGCTGGACACTTGTGTCGGACAGACAAAGCAATACTTCTGCTGGGACAGAGAGCCTGGTGCAAATCTTCAAAAAAGGAAAGACGTGTAGTCATGGGTGAAATGCGCCCTGGTTGCAAATGTGGTATTACGAATGAGAACTGAAGCAGGTGACGATCAAATTAATGGGGAGAGTGTGGTTGACAGACAGTATTTTGAAACGCTAGAAACGGCAATACACACTTTGACCAGAAAGGAAAATGATGTGGGACAGAAGTCTGGCTTGAAGCTTGCGCTTGGATATGCCTTAAAAAAGTTAATAAAAGTGATGAAGGGTCACTACAGTCAACTGGATAACATGGAAAAGGCAAAGGAAGTCGAGTTGTTCCAGTCAGTTTTGGAATTGAACTGGGATTTTATTTTCTATTCCGCTCAGCTGGACTGTGAGAGGCGGCGTGACACTTTACGACAACCACAACAGATGCCTCTCGAAGAAGATGTTGAGACATTCCGAAATTTTATTATGTCTCAGATGAATGGCATGATGGAAGATGATTTCCTGTTGTGGGACCACCATGCTTTTGTGCAGTTAAGAAATTTGGTGGTCAGCAGGGCTCACCATGTACAATGCCAGACGTGGGGGGGAGAACGGCTAGACTGACTCTTAAAGAGTGGCGGGAGGGAGAAGAAGGCATGTGGGTAGATCAGAACCTTGTTCTACAAATCACTGATCCACTGGAGCAAGTGCTGGTTGAAAAAACAAAACTAGCTTATCAGCAGGGCAAAGGCAGCAGAAAAAATGGTTCCAGTTCTCATTCCTAACGACACAGTACAAGCTATCAGAAAATTGGTTTCTGAACGTAGCCACGCTGGAGTACATGAAGAAAATGTTTTCTTGTTTCCTAATACAGGAGGTTCAAAAGACCATGCTTCGGGATACTATTGCATCAAGTCCATCATACAAGCAATTGGTGAAAAGAAACTCAAGCGACCAGAACTTTTAATTGCTGACAAGTTTAGACATAGGGGCATCCACATTTTTTGCTCTGTTAGATCTGCCTGAAGAGCAAAGACAAACC
>JADBJO010023180.1:0-26899 GCA_016801955.1 Conus betulinus
TCAAAGTGGTGCAGAATTGGAAGTAAAATAAAGGAAAGTATTTATCCTATGGTGCTTTTAAGGAACTAGTATATGAGCGGAACTCATGCGTTAGCTGAGAGAAAGAAACTTCACCTGGCTTTACTAGACTTCCGTTTATTTGATAGCTTACTAGGCTGCAGTATATTGATAGCTTCTGTGTCCAGTGGCGCCTGAAGCGACTACTGCCCATATCTCAAGTGTTTCTGGATTCAGGCAGCTGAGTTTTCCATCTGAATGTAGGTGAGTGAAATCATTATGCCTTCTAACGCAGTAGTGGCTATGGCATCTGGCTAGACATTATGTATTGTCTCTTCTTTCTTCCTTGGGATATCAAGGTGAGGCTTGTTAGCCAGGACAGGGGAAGAAATATTCTATTCCTGCTGACGAATCAGTAATGATTAAAAAAGACAGATGCACCATGCGTATTAGATCATTGTGAATATATATAAGATCGGCTGAAGAGAGAGAGAGAGAGAGAGAGAGAGAGAGAGGAGAGAGAGAGAGAGAGAGAAGGTCTTGCACAAGAATCTGTACCATATCAGCAGAAAAAAAAAAGTGCTTGGTGCAGCTCATTTCCGTGATATTGCTAATTGTCCGTCGACGTGGGAACCTGTCTGGCGGAACAGATGGTCCCATAAAAGAGGGATCATGTTCTCGAACATCAACCATTAATCCTAGGAGATTGTTCAGCTCTGTGGCAGCTAATGGAAATAAAGAATTTCAGCCGCACACGGAGATGGAATGGGATGCGGGAGGAGGATGAAGGGTGATAAGGATGACAGGGAGGCAGAGATCGATCTTCTCTGTATTTTCATTCAAACAAATGGAGCAGCGCGAGTGGGGACGGGGAATATGGGAGCTGTAGCGGTGGAGTAAAGAGCACTTTCGGCGCCGGCGAGTCATGAAACGGGATGTGGCTCAGAGAGTGAGGATAGGGAGATGAAACAAAGGACAAGTGGTGTGTAGAAGAGAAGGGGTGAGTGGGCAGAGGGTGCATCATTGTCATAAATGTTGTAACTGATGAAATGAGGGAGAGGGTGATTGTAAGTTCGGGGAGAGGATTAACAGTATTTTCATTGCAGTTGAATTGGATAAGGGGTAGGTCAGGTCAGGGGGGGGGGGGTGGGTGGTGGTGAGGATGAGCGAAAGGGTTTACTGTATTTTCAACATAGACAGATTGGTTGAGAAAGCATCTGTCATCTGCTGAGCAAAAATGGAGGGTGCGAACAGGGGGGAAAGGAGCGTTCATGTATTTCACTAATGTTAACTGGGGTGGGGGGTGGGGTGGGGGGGGGTACAAAATTCCAGCACGGGTCCCAACTAGCTTTGATACACTACATATACATATATATATATATATATATATATATATATATATATATATATATAGATAGATAGATAGATAGATAGATATCAAGAATGCCACTAAAAATGCCTGTTAAAAATAGGATGGTAAAAGGAAGTTTTTAAAATCAACAGATCTGTTTTGAGCACTGGCTCTCCTCAGGCTGGTTTTTGGGTTGCCTACTGCCGGTGTTATATGGCCTAATGTCGCTGTTTGCACGTGCGGATTGGCTGCACGTGTTGTTCGGTTTTCAGGTTGTTTACAGTTCAGGGTGCGTTTGCTGACAACGATTCCATTTGTGCCTGCAGTTGTTTACTATTTCTACTTTAGTATTTAGGGTTGCTAGGTATGGTTTGCATAGTATTAACCATTTTTCTGTTGAACATAGGTTGCATCTTTTTGAAATGTTATTGTATGGATGATGCCCTTTTTATGATTTTCCAGGATATGTTATAGTTATTTTTTTGTCTTAAGTCTCCAAATATTTGCTCAGTTCTGTTTGGTTTTGTATTTTTCTTTGTTGAATGACTGTTTATGGTTGCGTATCTGGTTTTTGAAGTGATTTTCAGTGATCCCTATGTATGTTTCTTTTTCATTTCTGATGTCACAGTGGCTTGGTATACAATGTTGTTATAGAGGCATTTGTTGCTTAAGGGACACTGTTCTTTTTTAGTACAATTGCAGGATTTCCTTTCCTCACCCTTCTTTGCTGTGTTGCTTTCATTTGTTGGATGAATCAATTATATTTTAAGGTTAGGCATGCATGAATATGATAGTTTGATGGTGTTCTTGTTGAATATTTTGGACAATTTGAGTTCTTTGGGTAGGATGGTGTCCAAAATTTTGAAAATTCTTTCCCTACGTTTGTTTTTACTCGTCCATCATATGGAGGGTGGTACCATGTGATTTTCCTTTTCCTGCTTTTTGTTTTGTTCATGTTGTTATCTGGGTTGTATTGTAGTTTGTAGCTGTAACCACTTTTTTTGCAATGCCTCTTGGTATTCTGCTGCTGCGTTGTTGTGAATACTCTTTCATTTTGTGACAGATTAGATAATCTCTTGTTTATGCCATTGGGTATGTTTTTAGTATAGATGGTGGGTGGTTGCTATTGATGTTTGCATAAACGGGTGTGTCATTAGGTTTCTTGTATGGTTTATATATGTGGTTGTTGAGGTCAGTGTTATGTCTAAGTAGTTCACTACCATTTTGTTTGCTTCGATGGTGATTTTTAAGTTATGGTTTCGGAAAATTTTGCATAGTTCTTTTTCTTGTTCTCGATGGTTCTTGGATTGTTGTTTAGCGCGGCGAGGCCGTCGTCTCTGTACAGTCCGACTTGCTTTCCGAGTTGTTTTTGGATGTTGGATAGCATAAACAGTCCGACCAGTTCGCATGTTTCGGCACCGTCGTACGATCCCATGGTCACATCAATGTTGAGTTTATTCGTTTTCTTGATCCATGTTTCATTTCTGCTGGAGTAAAGTTTTCTTGGTGTGAAGAATGATTTCCATTTCTGACCCTGTTATGTCTGTGTGTTTATTAGAAAATTTCAGAGCTTTAGTGAGTAGCTCTTCATCTATGGATGGGTAGAAGTCTACTATGTCGAATGTGATGAATACTGTGTTCTTCTGTTGTAAGCTTTTTTAACCATTGGATAACTTCATATGTGTTCTTCCAGAGGTTGTATCAGTGTTTGATTTTATGTTTTTTTATGGTTTTTCTAAGATCTTCTCCTTATTTTGCCCTGTTCAGATTTAGACGGGTTTATTAGTAGACTAATAAACCCATTATTAGTAGCATCATCAGCAACACCACTGCCATCAAGGCTGAATAGAGAGCAAAATAGTCTGAACACTTTGGGAGCATCCTGAATGGCCCTCCCTCAGCTGTGCTCTATATATATACCGACAACAACCCAGCTTTTAGGCGTTGACAGCTGTCCTCTGAACAAAACCTTGAAGTCATCAAATTTATCAGTTCCCTTAAGACAGGCCAGCCAGGACAAGCTAACATGCCACCTGAATGGCGTTAAAGCCAGTATTACTGATTATGAACTGAGACACGTCCATTCTCGTGTGCATGTACGCGTTCGTGTGTGCGTGCATTCGTGTGCCCGCGCGCGCGCGTGCGTGCGTGTGTGTGTGTGTGTGTGTGTGTGTATCAGCGAGCGTGCCATCCATGATAACTTACTCCGTGTGATTCATGTTAGCCCTGTGTTGACAGGATGCCTGTGAAATCCATGTCAGCGAATAGTCGTGCGATTTAGAACGACGACAATGAACTGATCGTGGCCCACAGATTTCGTTTAACGACTTTATCAAATCAACGACTGGCTGGATATCACAGACAGTCATGCTTTCTAAACTTCTTCTTTTTCCGCTTTCTCTGGTCATGCTGGTTAGCAACAAAGTTTGGTAGCTTGGGCAAAGTCAACGGTCCATCAGAGTGAGTCTGCCATTCCACACACCTTTTCTTGGAGGTCCACTTCACCGGGCCAGAACTCACGCCACAGGCTGTCGAAAGTGCTTGCTAAACAACCTACATAGCCAATGAAAAACATAGAGAGCAACTTCAGCTGAATACCTTTAGAAAATCCCCAAAGGCCAGATATTAGACGTTAACACCAGCCCTTTGACTCACAATTTAGAAAAAGAGAGGGGGTTAGTTACCACCAAGGACACACATTTCAGAATCAGTAATGATTTTTATCCTGAAAAATCTGTGATAGCATTAATTGTTACATACGCCTTTTCAAATTTTTGTCTCACAAGAGATTAGCTTAATGAAGAACAGACACAACACTGAGATAATTTATCAGTACTTTTACATCAAAACCTTCATCTTTTGCAAGTGTTTTTACACAGTTGAAGATACATTTCAGAGTTTAAAAGATTTAGAGTACATCGAACCACTGTTGTCTGGTAAAGGGTTTTTTTGCGTAAACAAAACACAAAACCAATCACGTCAAACTAGAAACATAGCATTACAGAACTATTCACCATACTACCACTACATACTGATGATCGACCAAGTATACTAAGCAGCAAATCAACGAAAACAACATAACTCTAACAATGTCTGTTTACGTCACAAGAAAATGTTAGAATGCCAGCTTAGACTAGAGACAAATACTATGGAATCTTCAAGTTATGTTCTGATGTTTAGGAACTTGATCAAGGGACAGGCACAGACAGTCTCCAGCGGCAGCGAACGCATCAAGCGATCTAAAGCAACACATATAAATTAAATGCTGTACTGCCCGACTGCCCATGTCAGTTAGCTAGGATGATTAGGTGAATACAGTAAACAGTATCTTTTTTCTTGATGTTGCGCGTATCTGTTCATTTCTATTTCAGTTCATCCTCTATCATTAGATCGTCATATATTAACAGAACTTTATGAGAAGAAAAAATCAATATCGAAGAAATAGAAGAAGGAAATCTGCATTAAAACTAATATATTCATAATTGAAAATACGACTATTATTGGTAAGTCAAAAGTAGCTACATTACTATGAGGATCCAAAACATGAGTGCCAGGGTCTGTATCAGAAGATCTCTGTATATGAGAACTTATATGAGGAAATGTATAGATGTTTTCGTTCCTTTATTGTCTGATATCACTCGTGATGAATAGACGTTAATAAAAGAGCTTAATTAATCTTAACTGAACTGAACGAAAACAAATTCTTTGAACGTACAATGGCCAGGCTCCAGCTCTTGTTTCACTTTCAAAACATCCAGGGTTGTTGTTTTTTGTCTACTGTAAAATTCGTATGTGGCAATGTTGTAATTTTCCCACGGATGTAGCTCCACTTCTCTTCTGCCTTTGCTGAGGAAGTCTTAGAGCGCTGGCTCTACAGAATCAGCAAAATGTTCACACAGTCAGGAATCGTCAGTCTGATAGAACTAACGGTAGGGCGTCCCATCTGTTCAGAATGTCAGGCACGTTTGCTTAAGATTATTATTTGCAGCCAACAAGAGTGTTGTGACGTGCGTAAACGTGTTAACAGTATGTTAACACGCTTAGTCCGCTTAACGTGTTACAGTGTGTTAACTGTAGTCAGTCAGCTGACAGCAGTATGCCGACAGTAGTGGTGAATTGTTTATTGATTGGTGTTCATTGTAAAACGTACAGTGTCAGTTGTGAATCAGACCACATGTAGTAAAGACGTAGAAGCATTGCTCTGTCTTCTGAGTTGACTGAAGCGAGAACGAAACATGGTGTCAGAAGTGGGATCAGCGATCTCCAGTCCTGTGTAGAAGATGGCTTCTTCGTGGGTGACTTGCTGATTCACTTTTCGCTGACTGCTCTGCTGAGGGTATCAGCCAGATACATCTCAGCTCCGCGCTTGTACACTAAGTAGCATGCGCTGAATCCTCTTTGGCGCTGAAAGTAGGCTTTTCTTGTGAATAGTCTCAAGCGGCTTGTGGTCAGTCTCTACCAGGATGATGCTTCCATAGACGTACCTTTCCAACTTTTCCAGTCCAAAGAGTATTGCCAACATCTTGTTTTCTATTTTAGCGTAGCTCTGTTCTGTTTCCGTCAATGCTTGCGAAGCGTACTGTATTGGTTGACCCTCCTGCATGAGACATGCTCCTAGTCCACACTGTGAAGCATCACACTGAAGTGTGGTCGTACACTTTCCTGAAGAGTCAAAGTATCGAAGCACAGGCAGCTCAGAAATTATTCTCTTCACTTTCTTCAAGGCTTCACCGTGGACATCTTCATCCCATCTCAAGTGTACGTCATTTCTGACAGTTGTCTGAGTGGTGCTGCTGCTTCAGAAAGATTTGGTGCGAACTTCTGAAGGTAACCGACTACACCCAGTAGTCTCTGCACTGCTGCTTTGTCTTCAGGGACTGGGAGTTGTTGGACACCGTCCAGTTTCTTTGGATCGGCTTTCAAGCCTTCTCTTGAAAAAATGTGCCCCAAGTATGATATCTCCGTTTATTTCAGCTCGATCTTCTCATTGTTCAGTTTGATTCCAGTGTCCCGACATCTTTGTAGGAAATGGTTCAGGTTGGCATCATGTTCTTTTTCTCCTGCTTCCTCGGTTGCTCCTGTGCCAAAAACAACAGGCCACACAGGAAGATCCAACCATAAAAACCTCAAAGTTGTCATACTACAAGGTTGGCCTGAGAAGAAACGTCAACTTCCATTACAGTTACAAGCCTACTTCCCTTTCAAGGAAGCACTGTCAGTCCAGAATGGTCTTGTCTTCAAAGGCCACAGAGTGATCGTTCCAGAAAACGAAAGAGAAGACATCCTAGAAAAAAAAACTCCATGCAAGCACTCAGGAATTCAGAGTTGCATAAGAAGAGCATGTGAGGTAGTCTACTGGCCGAGGATGAACTTGGACATCGAAGACTTCATCACGAAATGCAGCTCCTGAAAAAACATTCCAACATGTCCAGCAAAAAGAACCCTCATAAACACAGCAATCCCTGACCTACCCTGGCAACACATTTCCTGTGATGTATTCGAACACAACAGCACTGCCCAGTTTGGGTAGTTCAGCTAAACATACGGATTTGAACATGTGACAAGCTCCCCACTTTACCCCACAATCCAACGGGAAAGCAGAGAGCGTGGTGAAGACTGCCAAGATTTGTCTGAAGAAAGCAGAACACAACCATCAAGATGTCTTCCTCGCTCTACTCGAGTTGAGAAACATCCCCACAGAAATGGTGAACAGTTTGCCTGCTCAAAGACTGTTTTGGCAGAAGGGCGAGAACTCAAGAGCCAACTTCAAAGACTTCACTGAAGCCTGCAATTGTATCATCCAAGAAAAAGCTTGAAAAAAAGAAAAATGAAGCAAGCCCATTATTACAACAGAACTGCTGTAGAACTGACAGAACTTATTCCAGGACAGTTTGTGAGATTCCAGCCACCAGGATCCAAAAAAGTGGGGTCAGTGCCAGGGTAGACCAACAGGTAAATGTCCAGTCATAGAAACGTTTGCACAGAGGACGGACGTCAGTTCAGAAGTAATCGCCGACAGCTACTGGACACAGCAGAAACAGAGCTTCAACAAACGCTCCGTCACTGATTGACTAGTCCAGAGACGGAAGTCTGAAAGCCAGCAGCAAGACATCCCTTGCAAGCAACAGCAAAACGTCATTCCAACAACACAGACGCTGAAAGAAACGTCAGTGGAGCAGCCTGAACAAAACGGGCAACAGCCGCTGAGTCAGATCAACCATCCCCAGGAGCCAGTCTGAGACAGCCAACGACAAGTAACCCGACATGGCCAACAAGGTCCGGGAGACAGAGCAAAAGACCAGATTTTCTGAAATATGAATGAAACTGAAGACTACAACGCAATCAAAAAAAAAAAAAAAGCATTATGAAACCTGGACAGGATGATAATGGACTGTGTAATAATCAGACATAGGGGAACGAAACAATGGGTTCACTGGGAATAATATGTGTATTTTGTTAACGCAGAGGTATTAGGAACACAGACATCCCATTTGGTTGAAAGGTAGAATTGGGAAAAAAGAGTTCTTTTTTGTTTTCCTAAAGAAAGGGGGATGTGACGTGTATAAACATGTTAACAGTGTGTTAACACGATTAGTCCGCTTAACGTGTTACTGTGTGTTAACTGTAGTCAGTCAGCTGACAGCAGCATGCCAACGGTAGTGGTGAATTGTTAACTGATTGGTATTCATTGTAAATGTATATACATAAAAACACAATTTAAAAAAAAACAGCATCAATGCATCAACTATCACCCCCGCAAGTAATCAACATTGAACACAACAATATTCCATTACTCAAATACAAATATATAAGCTCAACTTTCAACAGCAAACTTCAAAACACACACCCTGCTTATTGCTGTCAAGACAAATTATCAGCGATCACATTGCTGGACCCTGAAATTGGATCAACCCTAAAACTGAATTGCTGGATCGCCAAAGACCACCACAACAGATGGTTATTCTTTATTTTTGATGTCTTCAAAAACGTCAGAGGTCTGTGATCCATCTGCAAGACAAAAAACCTGCCTTTCAAGAAATGCAAGTGCCCACACAATCGCTGAACATTCCCGTTCAATAGTAGAATACTTTGACTGTGCATCAGTGAACTTCTTACTTGCAAACTGTACAGGATGCAATAAATTTTGATGTTCCTGCAAAAGAACAGCACCCATTCCTGTTGAACTTGCATCAGTCCTGAGGACCACTGTCACACACCCATGTTTGTGCACATACACACGTGCACTCACAAAACACAGTGTGCTTACTTCGTATGCAACGCACAATCACTCCACCCAAAGGAGCACTATCACCACAAAATTAAGTTTTCTATAAAACGCTCCCTTTACTCAACAATAAGAAAGGGGTCTTAATTCTTCTTTTCACTTCATTACGTTTTTCTAACAATTATTTCTTCTCTTCACAAGATATTTCCCCACATATAAACAATAATACAATATTCAAAGTGTTATCAAGAATCAAACACACTCACACACATGTTACACTATCAATTCGTTTTATATTAAATAATTGCAGTAAAGGCAAGTCATCTCAGAGTATTAAGAGAGCATTAGTTCATCTCAGAGTATTAAGAGATTTTGTAATTTTTGCGATTGTGGAAAGGAACTACGGCTTAGATGCTATTTTGGATTCATGGAGTGTAACCACCAGTGATGTGGAAGAGTGGGACTGAGTGGATTGTGTAGTGTGTTCACCCAATGTGAGGAAGGGTGGAGGATTATTGTTACTTCAGAGGAGCTCTGGACACGGACATAGGGGGATGTCCAATTGTAACCCTCGTGGGGGTTTTAATATAGCCAGGACTAGGATTGTCCTATGCAACCCTGGGTTGGGTGTGCTACATGGTTGGACTGGTTTGTCCGATGCAACCCTGGTTTGGGTGTACTTAACCCTTGGTGGGTGTAAGATGCCTGGCGTGGCAAGTTTCACTCAAGTATAGAGTGTAGATGTAGACTGGAAGCCTACTAGGGTAGGCTTGTCGGTTTATTCCCTAGAAGATGAGTACCAGTTGGGGTGGTAAACTGGTTAAAGCAATTACATTAAAGGTGTAATTGTAACGATAACAGAAGTTTGATGATCATAAAGATTTGAGGATATTGCGCTATTTGCGAAAAGAGAAAGATGAACGTTTGAACGCGAAAAGAAAAGAATAATTGAAAAATGAATAAATGAAATATTGTTGTATAAAGATTTCTTTCTGTACCCCAACTGTAGGTAGGAATAAGTTGGTGGAACAAGACTCATGTAAGTATTTTATTTTGATTTTGGAGTGAATGTGAAAGGAGTTAAAAAGGAGCTATGAATAATAAAACAGATAAAGTGAAATAAAAAAAAAAAATCATTTTAGAGGTTAACCCTGGACCTAGGGTTTTGTTACAGAATCCTCAGCGTCCAGTGGTGTTCCCGATTAGAGGTGTACCGGTCTAGTGAGGATCCAGACTGTGGTGGTCCAGAGGTGGTACAGCCAAGTGCACGAAAGCTCCTCGACAAGTCAAGAAGATGACTTGTCTTTACTGCAACAATTTAATATAACGAACTGATAGTTTAACATATGTGTGAGTGTGTGTTGATTCTTGATAAAACTTTGAATATTGTATTATTGTTTGTATGTGGGGAAATATCTTGTGAAGAGAAGAAATAATTGTTGGAAAAAACATAGTGAAGCGAAAAGAAGAATTAAGGCCCTTTTCTTATTATTGTTGAGTAAAGGGAGCGTTTTATAGAAAACTTAATTTTGTGGTGATAGTGCTCCTTGGATGAATGGAGTGATTGTGCGTTGCGTACGAAGTAAACATACTGTGTTTGTGAGTGTACGTGTGTATGTGCACAAACATGGGTGTGTGACAGTGGTGACCCCGTCTTTGAATTTAGGTTAAAATTTAATAGGATTTTTTTTTTGAGTGGGTAGTGCAGCTAAAATATGTTTTGATCCCCTTTGCATAAAAAAATACAAGTAAAGTTGCTCTGCCAAATTGCAATTATAAAGATATTATTTTGTTCCTCTCTGCATTGTTGAATAATTATTGTTATATTTATTCATTTTCATTGGTATTTTCAATTTTGTTTTTCTTTTCTATATTTGTGGTGTGAGTTATTTATGTAACGTATATTTGTTCTTAGTATTCCCGTCTCTAGGTCTATAGGTGGTAGTTTGAATTAGTGGTGGGCTACCTAAGGGTTCTTTAACTTTGTCTTGCTTTTCTACTTAAAAAAAATCGCCTCTCTTTGTTTTCTGTCTGTATTCTAATTAAAATTCTCTTGATATTCTTTACAATAAGTTCCTCTCTAATTCCAAGTTAGGCGTCATTTTTTTCCTATTTTAAATAGGGTTTCTGATTAGTGTGTGTAAATGCTCCCTTTATTTTTTGAATGTTGTAGGGTTTAGTTGAAAATCTTTTTTTGTAAAATTGTCTGTTTTTTTCTGGCACATTCTTTTGGATTCCTTTTTGAAAACATTGCTCTACTTTAGTTTTAAGCAATAATTAAGAAAACAAATTCTTACTTTTTCTAGGTATTTCGGAAATCTTTTTCAAAATTTAGTCTTTCAGAGGAATTTATTTCTCACATTTTTTTGGCCAATTAAATTAACTTAAATAAAACATTTTTTTTTTTCACTAGGGTGCTTTTCCATACTCAATCAAATTTTACTGGGAAAAAATATTCTTTTCCGTCCCGTCATCGTTTTCTTTTTTTTTTTTTTTTTTTCTTTACAAACTTGAATGTTTTGAACTCTGTATTCTTGTGATCAGTGCCAAGTAAGTTTACATTGTTTTATTTTAAATAGTGTTTTATTCCACATCTTAACTTTCCTACCCCATTTACACGCTGTGGGATTTCTTTAAACGTTATCTACACTCTCATAAAGGATGGCTGATGCAGTAGATGATCGATAAATAGAGGAATTTCAATCATTATTTGTAAAGGAGGATGAGGAAACAGTTCGTTTCAACAGATGTTTGTCCCAGGGATAAAAATTGCAGTTGTCTAGTGATGCTTTGATATCCTACATTAATCAGTGTGAAGAACGGGTGCTCAGAACGAAAGAAAGGGAGGAGGAGAAGAAAGTAACAGAGGCAGATGAGAGAAAAAGGATTAGAAGAGCAGCAGCAGAGGATAAACAAGCACAGTTAGAGAAAAGAAGAGAAGGATAGACAGGCACAGTTAGAAAAAGAAGAGAAGGATAGACAAGCACAGTTAGAAAAAAGAAGAGAGGGATAGAAAAGCACAGATAGAGAGAAAGGAAAAGATCAGGGCGCATGAACTTGAAATGAGAAGATTGGAATTTGAATAAAACGAGTGGAACTTCAGTTAAAGCAACAGGCTGTTCAACAATCTGCAAATGTAAATGTTTCTCAAACTGATACTGTTCCTGTTCAGGTTGCAGGTAAAACTTCCTACATTCCCAATGCCCCCTTTTGATGAGAATCGTGATGACATAGACTCTTTTCTTTTTAGGTTTGAAAACCATGCTTCATCATGTGGTTGGAGCAAGGACAAATGGACATTGTATGTTGCATCCCTATTCAAAGGCAATGCCCTTTCTCTGTATCATGGTTTGGCAGCTTGTGATACTCTTACATGGGAAGAGCTGAAAGCTGAACTTTTTAAAAGAGTTTCAATATACAGATGAAGGTTTTAGAGAAAAATTTCGTTCAGTTCGTCCAGAAAAAGGCGAATCATTTGCAGCTTTTCTTATTAGAACAAGTGATTTATTTGAGCGTAGGGTTGAATTGGCCCAAACACAGAAATAATATGCTGATTTGCGTGACTTGTTACGTGAGCAGATTTTACAAAGTGTATCCAAAGACCTAGCTGTTTTTTTTCTAAAAGAAAGATCTTGTAAAACTGCAGAGGATATGTGTAAGCTGGCAGATCAGTATCGAACTGCTCATCTGGAAAAGCATTTTGCAAGGAAATCTGACCGTGATGTGTTTAAGGCAAATGTTGCTTCATCAGGACAGTTTGGTCAGTGTCGTTCTCAACCAAACAAAAGTTATGGTCATAGAGTAGGCCAGAGTTTTTCTCTCAAAGACGGAATACAAACAGGAATAATGTGCATTCCTATAATAACTTGCAAGAGAATAATTCTGGACAAACTTCTTCACAGGGTAATCCAAATGCAAATTATTACCCAAGAGGAAATACCAATACTCGACGTGCTAGTCAATTTAGAGCTAGTCGTGGCAGTGGACAATTTTCAAACCGTGGTGGTGGTATTGATTATAGTACAGTACCAAATACAGTATCTGGTATGGACAATGGTTGTTGGCACTGTTCCTGTATACTTCACAAGAAAAATGACTGTCCTTTTCTAGCACAGGGTAATGTGTGCTTGACAACAGATCCCAAGCAAACTACTAAAGATACGCAGCATGTTTTAGTGTCTGTCACTGATGTCAGTGGTTTGCATATTGAATATTGTATTGTCAATGGGTTTGGTGCTACACTGTTGAGAGACACTGGATGTACTACTGCTGGTGAATGCAAAGATTTAGTCAGAAAAGACCAAAAAACACTGGGGAACATCAGCAATGTTGTTCATTTGGTGGCAAAATTGAATTATACCCTGTGGCATGTGTTTATGTTTGTACTCCCTATTTTACAGGTGAAATAACAGTATGTGTCATTGATGATCCTGTGACAGACCGCATTCTTGAAATCTGAAGGGTGTTTCCACGTCTTGTGGAGGACAATGTGGTTGTTTTGTGCCTTGTATGGTAAGCGCTTGTTTACAAGAGAGAAAAAAAAGAAAGGCAAGGTCAAAACCCCCTCTCATTCAAAAAACATTTCTCATTCACATGACACTTAGACAGCCATCTTATTGCAGTCTGGTCTCCTGGAATGTAACTTTAGCACAGAATAGATGATGGTTGTGTTCTTAATGCCGTCAATCGTGTGTAGGTGATCGGACATTTATTGTTGGCAGATTCTTTTTCTTTCTATTTTTTTTGTCTAGTGTGCAGCTTGAGTCCACTTCTCAAATTTGCTCTGGGCACCAGACACCAATAGCAGAAGACTGGCTGATCAGGATATTACTAGCTGAGGTCTGCGCAGTTTGCAGTAGGAAATAAGTGACTGACTGACAGCACTAATCAGCCCATTATCAGAGACAAAAGTAGCACTTCAATCCCTTGCCATTTGAAGTACATTT
Organism: Conus betulinus; assembly: GCA_016801955.1. Taxonomy (NCBI): domain Eukaryota; kingdom Metazoa; phylum Mollusca; class Gastropoda; order Neogastropoda; family Conidae; genus Conus; species Conus betulinus. The sequence continues at coordinate 13,520 of JADBJO010023180.1, forward strand.
CTCACTGATAGCTGCTGTCTTCCAAGGATATTCTGCTGCTGCAAGCAGAGGCACTGAAGTAGCTTCCCCAGGGGACCTGCCAGGGCACAGTGTTTGGATATTCTAGCTTGTCCCGCTTGACCCCACTAGTGGGGTCCAAATGAGTGCAGATGTTTTGTTTTGTACGAACTTTTAGCTTTAAGAGGTGGTGAACAGGTAGCATGCGCCCTGTCTATCTGCCTTGATAATCCATTTCAGTCTCTCTTCTCCAAAGAGGCATTGGAACCCTGTTCCCCAATGGATGGACCATAATTATTAGTCGCTTGGGCATCCACATATTATAGGCTTCTCCCTCATTGAAGATACTGGATGGGTGTATGATATATTTGCCTTTTTTTCTCGATGGGCTATATATTAAAGCTTACAAGCTCCATTCACCATCTAATATTTTGCTGCACTCACACAGAAAGAGACTTTTCCTCTCTCTCTCTCTCTCTCTCTCTCTCTCTCTCTCTCTCTCTCTCTCTCTCTCTCTCTCTCTCTCTCTCTTTTTTTTTTTCGATGGGCTATATATAAAAGCTTACAAGCTCCATTCACCATCTAATATTTTGCTGCACTCACACAGAAAGAGACTCTCTCTCTCTCTCTCTCTCTCTCTCTCTCTCTCTCTCTCTCTCTCTCTCTCTCTCTCTCTCAGAATGAACTGTTACGGACAATGTGTGGAAATCAGATAAAGAAGATACAGATCAGATGCTTACTCGACATTCTGAGGATAAAGAAATAACAGGTTTCAGGCGAGATTTTATTGAATTTATGCACAGCGTTTGAATGTATCATTCTCAATGGTTTAAGTAATTATGATTTCGATGCATCACTTACTTTTGTATCGAACAATGGAGGGAGCACAATTGAATACTTTATAACTTCTAGTGGTTTATGTTTACAGAATTATATTAGTTCTTTAAATATTCTGTCCTCTATTGATTCATCACATTTACCTGTTTGTATCAAACTGTTAACCACCCTCAGTTCTCAGGCGAACGTGGACAGCCAAGGTAAGAAAGCAAAAAAGTGGATGGAAAAGCAATGTTGCGATAAGTCATTAGAGCAACAGTTCATTGAAAATGTCAATACAAAGGAAATGCAAGAAATGTATTAACAAGCTCTAGCACATATTGATAATGATGTGAATCAAGCTGTAACCTTGTTTTCTAGAACCTTGGTGCTAAGTAGTAACTGCATGATAAAATGTGTCTGTATTGATAAAGAGATTAAACCTCCACAGTGGTATGATACTGAATGTAGACAGTTTAAGATAAAAGCAAGGAATTCGTTGATGATACTGAGGAAATCAAACAAAGCAGGGCAAGTAACATATACTGTGTCAAATACACAACAATCCGAGGAAAGGAGGCAATTTGTTCAGGATAGGAAGGAGTACAAAACACTGCTAAAAAGAAAAAAAAAAACAACAGAGCAGCTTTAAACGTGAAAAAGCAAGAAAACTTGCAAGTTTTGGCAAAGACAGTAAATCGTTCTGGAAAGAAGTTAAATTCATGTCTGGTAAGAAAAGGGCTCGCATTCGTCCTGAAATTTCTGACCAACAGTGGCTTCACCACTTTAAAAGCCTATTCAATGTTTCAGAAATAAAAACATTTGATTTGATCTTTGAAAGTTATGAATCAGAATGCAGTGATTTAAACTCACCTATTCATGAAAAGAGAAGTTTATGAGGCAGTTCATAAACTGAAAAATGGAAAAGCATGCGGTATTGATTGACTTACTCCAGAAATGCTGAAACTATGTAGTGAGCAATCAGTCAAATTCATGACAGAGTTATTTAATAAATCTTTTCGAGAAAGGTCAATATCCTGAGGAATGGACAAATTCTATTACAGTACCAATTTTTAAGAAAGGTGATAAAACAGTAACAGATAACTACAGAGGTGTGTCATTATTGAGTTTAATGAGTAAATGCTATACTAATATTATCAACAAGAGATTAGTGAACTTTATTGAAACAAATAAGAAGCTAACAGAGTCCCAAGCAGGTTTCAGGAAGGGGTATTCTACATTTGACCACATTTTTACCTTGAATAAAATCATTCGGAAATGTTTTTCAAAGAAAGGAGGAAAGCTTTTTTTGCATGTTTTGTGGACCTGAGAAAAGCGTTTGATGCAGTTCGGCATGGATCATTATTTGATATTCTGCTAAAAACAGGAATCCATGGTAAATTTACGGCAATAAGGCTATTTATAAATCAGCTCTTTCATGCGTCAGAATAGAGGATCGCGTGACTGTTTTTTTTTATTGTCCTGTTGGGGTGAGACAAGGCTGCAGCCTGAGCCCAGAACTTTTTTCAATTTTTATAAATGAAATTGGTATTGCAGTGGAAGAAAATGGAATACATGGTATCCAATTGTTATCAGGTTATGTTGAGCTATGTATTCTTTTGTTTGCTGATGATACAGTTCTGCTATCCAACACCGTTAGAGGTCTACAGAATCAAATTGATGTACTGAACGAATCTTGCAAAAAGCTATTTCTGAATATTAACAAAGACAAAACAAAGGTTATGGTATTTCGAAAAGGAGGGTTTCTAGGCAAAAAAACGACAAATGGAATATAAATGGAGATTGTTTAGAAGTAGTAAATGAATATAGCTATCTTGGTTTTGTGTTTACAACTAAAATGAGCATACCAAAGTGTGTTGATGCTCTGGCGGTGAAGGGCAGAAGAGCTTTGCATTGAATGTGTGAAACATATTGGTAGATTGCATGGTATTTCGAAATCTTGTTTTTTTCAAAATGTTTGACACTCAGGTACAACCTGTATTACTGTATGCAGCTCAAATGTGGGGTATGAATAGATTAGACAACATTGAAAAGGGTCACAGTTATGCATGCAAACGATTTTTACAAGTCCCATTAAAAGTACCAAATAAGTTTGTTCTTGGGGAAAAACAGGAAGGTACCCATTATATGTGAATAGTTATGTCAGATGTATTAAATATTGGCGTAGAATTCTAAAGATGGACACGACTAAAATCCCAAGGATTGCGTACGCAATGCTTTGGAAATTAGATGAAAGGGGCAAAGTTTGTTGGGCAAGTCAGATCAGAAAAATTTGTGTTCAGAATGGGGTTTGGGCATGCATGAGTAAATCAAGGAGAAGGATGTGAAAAGGCTTTTCTCTCTTTATTCAAAGACTGAAAGATAATTATTTACAAGAATGGGAAGAATCTTTTATGAATAATATAATATATATATATATATATATATATATATATATATATATATATATATATATAAATATATAAATTATCGGCTTTTTAAAACAACCCTAGAAAGCGAACCTTATTTCCACTTTTTAGATATCAGATGCTTCCATGACGGACTTGTGAAGTTAAGACTGGGGGTACTACCAATAAATGGTTCTTCATTTAGGAGAATATTTAGTGAAAACCTAAACTTTGCTTGTTTAACATGTAAAGTAATTGAAGATGAAAATCGTTTTATACATTACTGTCCTAGGTATGATGAAATAATAAGAAACAAATATCTGAAAGGTATTAAACAACCATATACTGATACACTTCACAAGGGGTCAGGGGTCAGTAGATAGGATAAGAAAACTTGCCATGTATATTTTTCATGCTCTCCAACAAAGGAATATTGTCACCAATTGAAGGAGAAATTGATGAAAGATTTAAGTCCACTATGCTGTAATTCACAGATATTATCATTTACTGTAAAAATTGCTTTATCCCACGTACATAACATTCTGTATATTTTGACCCTATTTCTAAGGGTAGTGGCCTAGAGAATTAAAGTTTTTGTTTTTGTTCTTGTTTTTGTTTCTCTCTCTCTCTCTCTCTCTCTCTCTCTCTCTCTCTCTCTCTCTCTCTCTCTCTCTCTCTCTCTCAGCAAACAGGAGTGAAATCGTTTTTTTCAGATGGTCCAAATGGTATATTTTCTTCTTCTGGGAAAGCTTCACTGTACATGGACTTTTCTCCTAACCCTTTAGCAAAAAAAAGGGGGAAAAATAGGAAAACAGGGCAAAAAAGCAGGAACGGGATACTTATTCCTCTTTTCCTACTAACAAGCCTCACATTGATATTTCAAGCAAGAAAGATGAGACAAGACATAATGTCTAGCCAGATGCCATAGCCACTACTGCGTTAGAAGGCATAATGATTTCCCTCACCTATATTCAGATGGAAAACTCAGCTGCCTGAATCCAGAAACACTTGAGATATGGGCTGTCGCCGCTTCAGGCGCTCTGGAACACAGAAGCTATCAAACATACTGAAGGCAGATATCCGGCGTTCGGAAACTCCCTCACAGGTCACAATCTTTGGAACCTATGGATAACAGAGGCTAACATATCTTTCTCTTAGCAAACACAGTGAGTTCCGTTCATACATCAGTTCCTTAAACGTATCATTACAGTAAATGCTTTCTTTCTTTTACTTCCAATTCTGCACCACTTTGACATGGCGGGGATCAGTCACCAAAACGATGCAGATATAATACTCCCAGTTCGGCTTGTATACCTTCCCTATCAAACATCATATTTACGTCCATATTTCCTATTATTGTTGGTATGGATTGTATGGATTTTGTCTAAGGACCGTAAAATGAAAGGAAGCAGATGCATTATAAAATCACGAAAGTGATAACTCTCCAAGGCTATGAAGACCTGCTCCACGGTTTAATAATGTAAGTAAGCAAATCTAGTTTACGAAATGGTTTGTACCATTTTGACATGCCAAGCGTAGCAGTAGTCATGGAAGATTTACACACACACACGCACACACGCACGCACGCACGCACGCACGCACACACACACACACACACACACACACACACACACACACACACACACACACACACACACACACACACACACACACACAACCAATGATTACGTAATACTAGATGATGTGTGCGAATGTGGGGGTGAGAGAGAGAGAGAGAGAGAGAGAGAGAGAGAGAGAGAGAGAGAGAGAGAGAGAGAGAGAGAGAGAGAGAGAGAGAGAGAGAGAGAGAGAGAGGTGTTCTTACGTAATGCCAATTGTCAAGTGAAAGAGCTCCTACCCATACTACTTTAAAATAAATGCCTTCTTGACTTAAATCAGAGCATAAAACAAAACAAAACATAGATAACGATTACCAGAGATAGATATGTCCGATGAACATTGTAAATGTTAAAGCTTTGGTCTTTTAAACAGAATTTCGTGTGAATATATCTAGATGTTGAATGTTGCTGATACTTGAAAAACTGTTTATGTCTTAAGATTATAAACAGTCGAAAAATACAAGTCACCAACAGAAGCAGGTGAGAGAACACATAAAATAAATTCTATGTAACGAATCAGCCAGACTGTTTCCAGTTGTTAGGCAAACCATATGTTTTGTTAGCCAGGGAGCTACACAGCATTTAAAAGGTACTTGCTGACAAGAAAATGTTCTACACAGCAATAATTTTATTGCATTTCATTAATTTTCACATTCATGTACAGAAATCAGAGTCCTCAGCAATTAGCAATATTTCTTCAGTGTTTTAAAATGCATGTAACAAGTCTGCATTTGAGCCATTTGACCTTTCAGGCAAGTGTACAGAGACAGTGTTGAGAATAGCATTGCTAATGATTTCATTCTACTAGTGCATGAAATACATCAGATCAGACTGATGGACATGTGGAACATGGCCTACTGATCGGAATAATAGTTTTGCTTTTCCCCCCTCAAATTCAGTAACCCGAGCATGTGCAGTAAAGACAGTCACCAGTCGGGAAGTATGGTACAAACTCCCGAACATGTGCAGTGAAGAGAGTCATCAATCGGGGAGTATGGTACAAACTCCCTTTTGTTTGTGTGGGATATGTGGACGTAGAGAACAAAAGGAAGGACACAGAGGATCATACGTTTCAAGGACCATGTTCAGCTTTTTTCTTTCTTCTTTTCCTTTCCCGTTCGCTATACAGATCTTATAGTGCATGAGCTTTAGCTTGAGGGAAGAGGACTGCTTGAAGAAACATGTACATCTTTACATCGGGAAACAACCATTCTATATCTTCAAAATATATGCCTGCTTAGAGGAAAGTAGCGTAGTCGATTACTTCATTTGCGTCACAATATTTGTCAGGACAGACATTCAATATAAAAAATGATCAGTTCAGTTCAGTGGTTTATTTAATGTCTTTTCATCGCCGGATGATATTAGACACTTAACTAATGAAGAAAAAAAAAGAAGAAAAAAAAAGAAAGAAAACCTCCACACTTAACTTATCATCCACGTTAGTACTTTCAAACCCACATCTGATATATGCATGCTTACATAAATGAAATACCCAAGCGGTACATAAAATTGATTTTTGTATAAAAAAAAAAATCCACCAGTGACTGCGAAATAACCATGGCAATTTCACCAACATGTGAACCATATCAGACAGTACTAACATTATCAAAGTTTGTCATCTCAATACCTTTCTCCTGACAGAGCGTGGTCAACATTGAGCATTCAAATAAAAGATGACGTACAGAAATCTTTTCTTTGCAGTCACAAGTAATACCATGAGAATGTTTAGTGTTCCAGGTATTTCAGCCTTAATTTATGAATTAATCTGACAATGTGCCTGGGACACGATGGTAAACTAGACATTTTTTTACTTAAATTCTTCTTATGTATATATGTTTTTTTTTTTTGTTTGTTGTTTTTTTTTGGATAAATTCACAAATGGATCAATCTAAGGGATTGTTTAATAAATTTTCAGCATTTCTCTGTTTGCTCCTTCTTTTGCAAGACTGTCTACTATTTCATTCCAATTTATACCACAGTGAGATGGGACCCAACAAAAATCAGTTCTTATGCCTAGAGTCATGACAAAATGCAGTAGATGTTTTATATCAAAAAAGCAAATCTTTTCTAGCTTTGCAGTCCCAACGCTCTAGTGATTGCAAAACAGGTTTGGAATCAATACAAAGTAAAATGTTATAGAAAGCAATTGGTGTATCATATATGTAAGTCAAAGCCTTCAGTATTGCATGTAATTTTGAGGTGAAGATTAAAAACCCTGTCCCTAAATAATATGATTTCCTGACATTTAAAGTTGGTATGATAAAGCCAGAACCACTGTCAGAGGATTCCATTACAGACCCATCTGTAAACACTTTTAAATGATTTGGATAGCTGTTTTCTCAATGTTCAGAACTTCAGTTGCTAAAATATTTACATTATCACTTTTCTTTATCAAAGTGTATTTGTCATCAAAAGAAGCATTTTAGGTGCTCCCAAGGAGGCATTGTAAGTACCGCAGGAAATCTGGTATAGCAGTAATATCAATATCACAATGTGACATAGTCAGATGTATAGTTTCTAATTGGTTGAATATATAACAAGTGTTTAGACCTCTTAGGAAAATTTTTACTGGGATCCATTAGTATTTCTTCAGTAACTGAATTTCCAACAGAAAGACCTCTGACAATATATTTGGATACATCCAATTCGCTTCTCAATTAGTGGTAATATATTTGTTTCTTTATAACATCTATGAGTGTTTGTAGGAACTGAGACTCCCAGAGCTATTTCATGACCTTATTATCCAAGCTTTGCGATCTATTTAAAAGAGAATTAGGTGTAGAGAAATACACTTCCTGCCCATATGTCAGTTTTGATCAGACTAAAGAGATGTATAGATGTAAAAGGGTATGACAGTCCTCATCACATGGTTGACAGCATATATTTTAAGAACGTTTAATCTTTTTCTTGTTTTATCAATCAAATGTTCAACGTGTGTTTTTCCAGTTCAGCTTAGGAGTTAAAGGTACTCCCAGGAACTTAATTTTTTTTTTGTTGTTTATATTCCAGATTCTGACCATCTAGCAAAAGCGAGGGTAGTATCTTTGGGTTCTCACCATTGTTAAACGACATAAGACACGTTTTTTTTTTTCTCCAGATAGTTCTAATCCGTTTCTTTTATCATATATATATATATATATATATATATATATATATATATATATATATATATATATATAGATAGATAGAGAGAGAGAGAGAGAGAGAGAGAGAGAGAGAGAGAGAGAATTCATCCAATTCCTTTTGTTACAACTTCTGTACAAAGTTTACTGGTCTTTTATTGGAATGCTTCTTTAATTTACAGCTAACCCAAATAGCGATAATATCATCTGCATATTGAACCACCTGCGTTGCTTTTGACATTGATTTAGGAAGATCATGGGTTAGGATTGTGAACAACATGGGAGCAATAACTGATCCCTGAGGAATGCCCATATCTACATTCCTATAGGATGAACAAGTTCTTACAATCCGTGTACATATGCTTCTTTCTGTTAGGAAGCCTTTAATGTAATCAAACATTCCAAGAAATACCAACATTTTTTAATGTGTACAGTAGCCTTGCGTGCCATACGCGGTAATAGGCTTTTCAACATAAAAAAAATGTAGCCAAAGTACTTTTTTCTGTGGGAGAATTGTTTTTAATGCGACTCGTCAGTTTTACTAAATGGTCTGTGGTACAACGACCTTTTTGAAAGCCTGCTTGTTGAACAGGAATCACACCATCTTTTTCACAGTAATATAACAATCGTTTTTGATTTTTTTTTTCTAAAAGTTTACCAACACGAGATGTTAGAGCTATGGGTCTGTAGCTGTGTACGGCTGTCCTCGATTTACCTTCTGTGAGTACTGGGACTACTACAGAACTTTTCCAGATTATTGGAATAGTGCCATTAATCCAACATTTTTGGAATAATGAGTGGTTGGAGATAAGGAGGGAAGAGGGGTAGGAGATGGGGAAGAGAGCGAGTTGACACATCAACTTCCACACCAACACCAGCTCGTTGGTTTCCTCTCTCTTTTTATTTTAAATCATGGTTGGATTGAACCAACCATAACCAAACCACCGACCTATTAAGACATAAACAACAATAATCATAAACATGAGGTATTATATGTTAACACACGCAAAAAAACATCATCAATCAAATTAAGCCAAGATAAAAGTGCAGGATTTACAACAAACATCAACACAAAAGGCCTCCCCGTTGCGAACGGTAGGAGGTACAACATACATTTGCAATCAATAACATTAACCATAGGCGATCCCCGTTGCGAACGGCAGGATCAACAGCATAATTTCATTATCATAACATTAACATTGAGACTCCCCGTTGCGAACGGCAGGAGTTACATACGGTCAAAAGCATGGATCATGATTTCATAGCGAAGAACAGTATTGTAAGTGAACATACATTTAAGCACACACACACTCAAAATGGAACTCCCCGTTGCGAACGGCAGGAGCAATGAACAATAAATGAAATTGATTAACATTCAATTTTTTAACAACAATTACACAATTGTATAAAAAAAAATCATATGTGTAGTGTCCACACATATGATCAAAACTCAGAAAGGACACATCTTGCACATTAACATGCCAACTAAAGCTATCTTTCTTTCTCAGCACACACACCCACCTCAGGACAGTGCGTGCTACACGCTATGGCTCCACGTGTCACCTGTTAGGCCTACACCCCGGCCCAACAATGGCAGTTGTTTTTCAGCCCTGCAATGGACCCACGGGTGTAAATATATTGAACAAGCGAACACTCACAGACTAACAGATGCAGCGACCGGATAAAAAAACTGACTGACTACCAGTGGCTACTCGTGCACAAAATAGGCACAAGAACGCACAAGGAACCGAGCAGCATTCAAGTAATTAACTGCCTAATTACTCAGCCAAGTAACCACGTAACCCTTCAGTCGCTCAGATAATGAAACAATCGAACAAACAAGTAAAACACTTGTTTGTAACAGGTACCAACCCAGACACACAGAGGAATAATCAAACTAGCTTCACTGGCTGTATCTTAATCATTTGCTCAGGCCGCCGTGCGGTTTCATCACTGTGACTTAACCCTATCCGTCTCGCCAGCAAACAAGGGCGACGTTTACATGCTAGTTTGTCCAGTGTTCGAACACAAGGAACCTGCAGGGCGCGCGTTAAACTTTATCCACTAATCACATAAAAGACAGCAACGTCTGTAATCTATGTTTAATGGCATCGATTTGTTGATTACTCACCACCATAAAATCTGTGACAATACTGAATAAACTTTCTCATTTCATTCTTATTAAGCGCCAGCACCTGCTTAGTTACAAAGTTACCTGAATAATTGACTGTGGAAATTCGGTATATCACATTTCCAGTTGATAAGAAATTGGAGTTTGTACAATAAAAATGTAAGAACATAGAACTTTTAACTTCCATTTACTAAAGTTGTTTCACGAAGATAGTACTCTCTATCTGCCCTCACTCTAGGTAAAACATAGTCAAACCAAAGGTAAAAAACCATGAACATACCTTTACATTCACAACACCTGAACCAGCGTCACAGCCTTCACCCGATTCTGCTCAGTGAAGAAATGATCTCAGAGCCAGAACGCTGGGAGTATATAGGCCTTCCATCCCCTTTGAACAAGATCTTCGAGAAAGTCTACTGTGGTCTGCGCGTCACAATAGAACGACTACAAGTGTCTTAAGTGCCTAGGATCTGGCCTTTGTGGGCTGCTCTTCAACGAACATTCTATCCCCTAGGGTCCGACAACCAACTGGGCCGACCGCCATGTAAGTGGCTGGATCTGTAGAAGTGCAGAGGAACAGACCCTTCAGACTTTGTACCTAGAGCAAAGTCCAGCATCCCACCTAAAGATGTTTACCTAAAATCTCAAGTCCACCTCAGCTTATACTCAGTCTCCCGGACCAAACCATCCAGACCAGCCATGGTCAAAGGGAGGTTCTCAAGAGCCCCAGCAAAGGCGACACCAATTACGATGTGGCTGAAGTCTAATGGCTGTCTCTCCAAAACCAGTCTGCCCAGACCAGCCGTTGACAAATTGTCTGCTAACTGACCAGCCTCTTAACTGGCATTCCAGCCTACCAGCTAGGTTGCCCCTCACTGCGATTCTATCCCGCGTTAAGGGGTTAACCACTATTGACTGGCTACAAGCTGAAAATATATCAGGGAAACCTTCAGCTTTATCCAAAGCAGTTGGAAAATCAGGTTTTAGCTTTAGAGGGTATGACTGAGTTTTATAGCAGTTTTTTTCATTTCTTTGACTCCGGGACCAGGCTGCTTCTAATTCAGTAGTGGGGCGACCATCTCCAACCCAGCAAATCCTCAGGTGGCGGATAGGAAAACGGCACTGAGATATGGGAGTTAGCTGTGATATAAGTCAGGCTTGCCTGGCCGAATAAGCAGTCCCGGACTAACTGGCGATGTTCCTACCAGGATGGGGTGGGTCAACAGGTGGCACTGCTGACCTCACTGAAATACCCCATGTATTCTATGACGGGCTCATCATGATATCATATGATATGATATGAATACTTCATTATCTCAAAAGATGAGAAATTAAGATAGGTGCAGAAGAAACAGTATCACAAGATATGGAGGAGAGTTAGAATAGCATCATCTGTACCTCTATGGGGTTTATAAGAATGATACAAGAATCAAGTGGACACTTTCAGAATTAACATGTACAGTCCAACACCCCCACCTTCCAACACACACACACACACACACACACACACACACACACACACACACACACACACACACACACACACTCTCTCTCTCTCTCTCTCTCTCTCTCTCTCTCTCTCTCACTCACTCACAGGCACGCACATTGTAATCATTTGGAAAACCTCATTCACATGCACATACACAAGCACACTCAAAGGCTTACACTCACAAGCAAATATATACGCACACAAGCACATATTATTTGCAAATACACATATCTTCACACAAGCAGACACACCCTCAACCACCCCACAGCCTCTCTCTCTCTCTCTCCCTCCCCCCACCCCCGTTTCTCTCCCTCTCTCTCACACTCCTTCACATCACTAAGCATGAAAAGTGGTACAAAAGACATCATGAATATAACAGATGGATCGACCTGGGTATAAACGTGTTTTGCGCCCTAGATTTGACTCTAAGGGTCCTAAAACGACGTCCAGATGGTACAATTTTGTAATATTTCGCTAGAACATGGGTATCATCACTGGCAATCTTTCTTGCTTTCCTCTCCACTCGTCCATCATACAATTCTTGCTTTCCAACTTGCTTCCTTCCAATCACTTTGCTACACGCATTCACCACATCATTCAATACTCGCTTGCTCTTCACACCCAAGCTTCCATACCAGCACATAAATGAAGCAGTGAGCAATGACTCAACACAACATCTGTAGTAGTTTGTAAGATTACAGGGTTAACACCAATGTTTCGTAGCTTTTGCAACAGAATACTCTCGACTGCAATTTGTACGGGATTTTAGTATCATTGTTTTCAAAAACTAATTTATCATCGACAATCATTCCCAGATATTTATACTCATTCACTCGTTCAACAGCTTTACCATTAATTATAAGGTCTGGCACAGGTTCCGGGTTCTTCCGAAAATCGATTAAGATTTCTGTTTTTTTTTTTTTTTTTTTTTTTTTTTTTTTTTTTTTTTTTTTTTTTTTTTTTTTTTGCACATTAAGGGCAAGAAAGTTGTCTTACACACCAGCGGCAGAACTTTTTTTTGATTTCGTCAATGTAAACTGAATCAGAGTTTGACATACCTAGAATAGCTGAATCATCAGAATATTTAATGAGTGGAGAGTTTTCTCTGTGCCTCTACAGTCATTAGTATATAAAGTAAACAAAACGGGAGACAGAACTGTGCCTTGGGGTGCACCAGTAGAAGTCGAGCGTTCAGAGGATAGTGCAGACTGAAAACGAACAGACTGAGTTCTATTGCACAGAAAACTGACAATCCATAAAGTAAGCTTTGGGTCAACACCTAAGTCAAGCAGTTTCATAACTAAGACATGTGGCTGTATAGTATCAAAAACAGAGGAAAAATCAATAAAAAGAATACGCACAAAAGAACCTGGTTTGTTTAAGTGGAAGAAAGCATTATGGAGGAGAGTTAGAATAGCATCATCTGTACCTCTATGGGGTTTATAAGAAAACTGAAAGGGGTCAAGGTACTGACCAACAAACGTTAACATGTGATGGAGAACAAGTTTTTCAAAGCACATCATAACTATGGAGGGTCAGAGCTACAGGGCGATAGTCATTCAATGTTGTAGGGTTTTCTTTTCTTTGGGACAGGGCAGACAGTGGAATTTTTTTCCAGATACTAGGTACAGAGCATGCCTTAAGAGACCAATTGAAAATCTTACAGAATTTCAGCAATCTTCCACTGATATTATCTGGACCCATTGATTTCCTGATATTCAGTTTCAAAAACAGTGACTTCACAACATCCCCATGGATCTCAAAGTCTTGCTCATCTCCCTTGTCTTTGATCCTT
>JADBJO010023181.1:0-15000 GCA_016801955.1 Conus betulinus
ACTACTAAGCCAGGTCAGATGGGACCAAACACAAGCACAAGAAAAAGACACACACACACACACACACACACACACACACACACACACACACACACACACACACACACACACACACACACACACAACACACACCCCAAATGCAAGACAAAAAGATAAACCGAAGACAAGTGATCTTACGCACTTCGCAGATATGCATCAGTTTGTTCACAAAACACACCAACAGAATGTCACTCTTGACACAGCCGTGCCACCTATCTACACACTTCACCAGAAACATGTGCACGGAAATCCTGCCGTGTGTCGACTGGAGTCACCGTGTTGAACGTAAGCACATGCATCGAGTAGCAATACCATATCAAATTCTGCCGATGTGTTCGTGCTAGAGCATTCCCCAGAAAATGAAAGCGACTGCCCTCTGGTCTCGGCACGTGAAGATGGTAACAGTGTTAATGTCATCAAAGATGATGTGGGTCAGCTGACTGACCGATCGCGATACAGGAATCGTGAGACGCATTCCGACAGCAGCAGTTTTGTTGTGTGTGTGCATCTTTGATGAAGATCCTGACACTGAGGTTTGTGGAAGTGACGATGCGATCCTTTCAGTTTAGCTGGATTGATGTCAACGTCAAACCGGCTGATTTGTACCAGTTCGCAACGACAGACCCGAAGCATGTGTCTTACGAAGAACGTACGATCCACTTCAAGTGGTTGAGTCAGATTTGGTCCCTATCTAAGTCACATTTAGTCCCTACCGTGAGTCAGATTTGGTCCCTACCGTGAGTCAACTTTGGTCCCTACCGTGAGTTAGATTTGATCCCTACCTTGAGTCAGATTTGGTCCCTATCTAAGTCTCATTTGGTCCCTACCTTCAGTCAGATTTGGTCCCTACTTTGAGTCAGATTTGGTCCTACCTTGAGTCAGATTTGCTCCCTATCTAAGTCACATTTGGTCCCTACCTTGAGTCGGATTTGGTCCCTACTTTGAGTCAGATTTGGTCCCTACCTTGAGTCAGATTTGGTCCCTACCTTGAGTCAGATTTGGTCCCTACCTTAGTCAGATTTGGTCCCTACCTTGAGTCAGATTTGGTCCCTACCTTAAGTCATTTGGATTTGGTCCCTACCTTGAGTTAGATTTGGTCCCTACCTTGAGTCAGGTTTGGTCCCTACCTTAGTCAGATTTGGTCCCTACTTTGAGTCAGATTTGGTCCCTACCTTAGTCAGATTTGGTCCCTACCTTGAGTCAGGTTTGGTCCCTACCTTGAGTCATTAAGTTTTGTCCTACCTTGAGTCAGGTTTGGTCCCTACCTTGAGTCAGATTTGGTCCCTACTTTGAGTCAGATTTGGTCCCTGTCTTGCCTCAGGATCGGTCCCCTCCTTGAGTGTTTGCTATCGACCTTCCACCAAAGTCGGTCCAAATCGTCAGCCGTTTCTGGTCTTTAGATGCAGTCGGGTTGTGTCTCTGCCCTCAGCCGGATTCGGCCCCTGCTTCACATGGGCTTCCGCCTCTACCTTCATGGGTGTCTTGTTTCCTCCTTCAGCGCTGACGTGGAGCCCTAGCCTCAGCCATGTTCGGTCCCTGTCGTCAGCGGCGGACTGTGGTTCTCAACTACAGCAGGAACCTGCTTCGTTTGGGTCCCTTCCTCTAGCGCTTGAGCACTACGATAAGAGTTTTCTTTTGTTGTTGTTGTTGTTGTTGTTTTGTTGTTATTATTGTTGTTGTTGTTGTTGTTGTTGTCTGGTACTCTTAATGGCGATTAAATACCTTGCCATGCAGTTCACAATCGCCCTCGGCTGGCCTGATACGGGCCTACATCTTCCCATGATTTCTTGTCCAAGACCATCCTAGTTCAACTGACGGCGAATGTCCTAAGGGCAGACTACAAAAAAAAATCCTGGATGAACAGCATAAAGACTATCTCTACCCTGTTGGGCTTGACTGCTCATAGAGAGAAGTGTGGGAGATCCCTGACTGTACAAAGCGGCCCGTCATGGCACCCTTTTCCAATCTACAGTCACGGGACAACAATGTATCACAACAGCCTTCAGCTGGGTTCTTTGATATCTGACCTACAGTGAGCTTTGGTCTTTACCTTCAGTGGGTTCCCATCATGTTGACAGTTGATCTGTTGACCTACAGTGAGCTTTGGTCTTTACCCTAAGTGGGTTCCCATCAATGTTGACAGTTGATCTGTTGACCTACAGTGAGCTTTGGTCTTTACCCTAAGTGGGTTCCCATCAATGTTGACAGTTGATCTGTTGACCTGCAATGAGCTTTGGTCCTTACCTTCAGTGGGTTCCCATCAATGTTGAACAGTTGATTGTTTACCCACAGTGAGCTTTGGTCCTACCTTCAGTGGGTTCCCGTCAATGTTGAACAGTTGATTGTTTACCCACAGTGAGCTTTGGTCCTTACCTTCAGTGGGTTCCCATCAATGTTGACAGTTGATCTGTTGACCTGCAATGAGCTTTGGTCCCTACCTTCAGTGGGTTCCCATCAATGTTGAACAGTTGATCTGTTTACCCACAGTGAGCTTTGGTCCTTACCTTCAGTGGGTTCCCATCAATGTTGAACAGTTGATCTGTTGACCTGCAGTGACCTTTGGTCCTTACCTTCAGTGGGGTCCCATCAATGTTGACAGAGTCGTAGGGCTGTCCCAGGACAAAATTGAAGACCCTGGAAGCGTTGCCCACGATGCCCACGTTGATGGTCCACTGGTCTCCGTCCCTGGAATAGGTGATCTCTGTCTTGGCTTGCTGGTAGAAGTCCATCTTGTCCTGTTCCAGCCCTGGGGGAAAAAAAGAAACAGGAATTACGTTATATGGCTGTGCCGCATACCTGAGCTAGAGCTCTCTCTCTCTCTCTGTATGTGTATGAGCGAGCGAGCGAGAGAGAGAGAGAGAGAGAGAGAGAGAGAGGGAGAGACAGAGAGACAGAGAGAGTGGGATAGAAAGAGACAGACAGACAGACAGACACACAGACACACAGACAGACAGAGACGGAGAGAGCTAGAGCGCGCGCTACGCTCCTAAAAAGGAACATCCATGCAGCCTGTGCGATTTTAAAAGTAGAGAAATTGCACATGGAGTAACGAGAATTCCAGACAGCACCAAAACTTTCACACACACACACACACACACACACACACACACACACACACACACACAACTGGGAGGCGCAATAAGCCCAGTGTGTACGCAGTTTACAGGAGGCTATCATTTGATCACCTGCTCTACTTCGAGTCACTTCGATTACCTGCTCAGTTAACTGGCTTACTTCAATATCCTCAGGACACTTAATCAGTCCTCGGCTAGCAACAATGATTCTAATAATTTCGCGTGTGTGTGTGTGTGTGTGTGTGTGTGTGTGTGTGTGTGTGTGTGTGTGTGTGTGTGTGTGTGTGTGTGTAATGAAATCAAACGGCATGGGTTTTCTCCTTGGAGTGAATCCACAAGCGACCGTACTCCAACGCCAGTCAGTGCGAACATACCAATATGGTAATAATAATAATAGTAATGCTATTTTTTTATGGCGCCTATTCTCTAAAAAATAGAGCTCTAAGCGCTTCACATGTACTATAATAAAGACTCTTTTACGCCGACTTAAGAGCTGTCTGCCGGCGCATCATTCAGTCGTTTCCCGTGTCATCCGGTCAATTTCGTGCACTCAGTTTCCTTATTTCCTTCATACTTTCCATTTCTCACGCAGGGTGCATGCCATGTGTAACGTGTCCTCCATACCAACGGCCAAACTGCCTTCTCTTCCGAAAGTTGGTGATGGGATTTTACGCGCGTGCAAGATGTTATGCGTGCGTTCACACACGGAACCTCGGTTTATAGTCTCATTCGAAGGACTATACTGGGAAATGGAGTCAGAACCAATGTTAACTCCAAAGGAAAACTCCCCCTTACACCGAAACGGCCCGAAAACGGCCCGGCGGATATTCGAAGCCGCAACCCCAAGATTACGAGTCCGGCGCTCTACCAAACTGAGCTATTCCGGCTCAAACTTTGGCCAGAGGTCATCACAAACCGTGACTGATAAACTGAAGCAGGGTCACCATGGCGGTGGAGACTGAACACTGTAGAGACGATCCCCTTCTTTTCATAAAAATCGACTCTGTTGTGAGACAGAATATTGGAACTGCGCGTTGCGTTTAGATGGATCACGCTCTACGTAACATTCTGACGTCCTGAGGGATGCAAACACTTGCATTTCTTTCGTTCCCTACCTGACTTCAGTGGAGTTGTTTGGTGCCTGCCTGCTGCGACCTTTGGTGTCTGTCTTCTACAAGGTTCGACTGAGGATCAGGAAATTCGAGCGACACTCTTACAGACACGGCGTGAGGTGGAAAGACCTGCTGCTGCTGCGTTCCAGACTTCCCACCCCGTCATCTGAAGGCGCGCGCGCGCGCGCGTGTGCGTGCGTGCGTGCGTGCGTGCGCGCGCGTGCGTGCGTGCGTGCGTGCGTGCGTGCGTGCGTGCGTGCGTGTGCGTGTGTGTGTGTGTGTGCGCGCGCGCGCGCGCGCGCGCGCGCGCTTCCACTTGAAAGAAAGTCCCTAATTTCATGTAACGTGTTTTCAGCACTGATCTCACCTTCACTTTCGAGATTTACCTCTATTGAACACTTCCACATTAGTTTTCTGCGCTTTACATGACACTTCCATTCCGCCCAATAACTCTGTCATCAGCCTACAACAGCAAGAGGAAACACGGGTCATTTTGGATTCAATTCATCAGAGAGAGAAAGACAAAAGTCAACGAAATGCTACCATGGTCTGCAAAAAAAAAAGCACCGGGGTAACTTTGGATGGGAAGCCAGGAAGACAAAGGTCAACGTAACGCTACCGTGTTCTGCGACAGCCAGTACAGCCAGTAGAGGGTCATTCCAAGACAGCGAGGAATTGGACAGCGGAACGATCTTCAACTTTTAATAATAATAATAATAATGATAATAATAATAATAATAATAATAAATAACGTACATTTATAGAGCGCCCTTTCTCACTAGAGCTCACAGCGCTTTACAATAATCAACTATAAACATGTAACACTTATTCACACAACGGGCTGCCTACCGACCGAAGAGCTGCCAGCTGGCGCTTCATTCAGTCGTTTTCCGGTGTCATCCAGTCAGTATCGTTCAATATCGATCACTCATTTTCCTTACTTCCTTCATTCTTTCCATTTCTCACTCAGGGTGCATGCTATGTGTGACGTGTCATCCATACCAACGGCCAAACTGGCCTACTCTTCCGAATGTTGGTGATGGGATTTTACGTGTGTGCGAGATGTTATGCGTGCGTTCACACACGGAGCCTCGGTTTATAGTCTCATTCGAAGGACTGTATGGGAAATGGAGTCAGAACCAATGTTAACTCCGTGGGGAAAATCCCCCTGTACCGAAACGCCCCGGCGGAGGTTCGAACCCGCAACCCCAGGATCACCAAGATTGCCAGTCAGGCGCTCTACCAACTGAGCTATTCCGGCTCTCTTTTCCGAGCCATCTGATTTTATTCCCATTATCATACCTTTCATTTCTCCACGGACTAGAACACAAGATTTAACCTGTTCGTATATCTTAAATAAATGTTAGCGAACCGTATAAAAACAAAACGTGGACAACCCAATCACAAGACGAAACACGACGCGTTTCGACCTCTTAGGTCTTCTTCAGGCAAGATGCAAAACAATTTCGATCAACGAAAATGAACGAGCAATCACTTATTTTAATCACTTCAGCACAATTACTGTGTCATCAGCATACAACAAGAAGAGGAACATGGCTCCATTTTGGATTGAATATATCAGAGAGAGGAAGGGTAAGTGATTGCTCGTTCATTTTTCGTTGTTCTTGTTGTTTCGTATGTTTGCTGAAGAAGACCTAACAGGTCGAAACGCGTCGTGTTTTGTCTTGTGATTCGTTAGTCCACGGTTTTTGTTGTTGTAGTGTTGTTGTTGTTGTGTTGTTGCGGTTCGCTAACATTTATTTAAGATTTGTTTAGATTTCCGCCTGCAGTCGTCTTACTTTGCAACTAAATCTGTTCGTATATGTTTGAAGACCACTCGATCACACACACACACACACACACACACACACACACACACACACACACACACACACACACATGCGTGCTCGCGCGCGTACTCGAGCGCACACGTATACACACACAGAGGCATGCATGCACGCACCCCCCACCCACGCACGCACGCACGCACACGCACACACACACACACACACACACACACACACACACACACAGAGGCACGTACGCACGCACACAGGCTATGACTAGCATTTCGTGCTAAGCGCAAGGGATTACCTGTATCCGTCCCCTCAGTTATCTCCATCTCCCTCCTCTTCACCCATTCATACCCTCCCTTCCTTCCTCCCACCAAGTGTGCTCGGTGCACTTTTAAAATCAACACAAACAAGGGAAAAAAAAAAAAAGAAGAAGAAAAGCAGACAAGAAGGATAGACGGGAAATTGGCTGTGACTGGCAAAGCGCCTTAAATGCAAGGAAATTCACTCTCACAGCAGGTGAGTCATTAGCGGAGTGACTTCCCCTGTCCAGATTGATGGTGGTAACACACCAGGAATTTTCACAGTGTCTTGCAAATGGATTTTCCTCTTTTTTTTTTTTTTTTTTTTCTTCATTTCGCTATGTGTTTTCAGTTACATTACAGAGCATGGACTGAGCGTCTGGGGGGAGGGCCAGCTAGTGCACACGCAGAGATTCCTGCATTAGCAAAGACAGTGATATCATCGGCAAAAAAAAAATATCTGTAGACTAACTGAAATGGTTTGCAGAGTGTTCTCAGCACTGAACATTTTTAATTCATGCCATCAATTATACAGCCTTGATGACATGGGATGCAAAACAGAAAGCAAGTAACTCACACAGTAAATCCTCAATAAACATGAATTAAAACAATGCGACTATTCCAAGCACCATAAGCCTGAACACCGACCATCCAGAATAATGCACCTTCAAGAATTCGCAATGCATTAACAATCAAAACTAACAGGTCTTTACTGTCTCCCTTACAATCCGCTGTACCTTTTAATGTCCTCAGTTTGAGTTGTTCTTCTGATTTCGAATGTTCAACGCCTCTGCAGTATCTCTTGCAAGAGATTTTCACCGAGTCATCAGCGGAATGACTTTTTACTGTACAGATAAAAAAAAAAAAAATGTTGGTGTGTTCAGTGTTCTGTGAAATATGAAGTTTACTTGAATTTTAAAAGTATCCGACGCCTGAAAACGAAAGTTAAGCCTTTCAGTACATTTCCCTACCACTGGCGTGTGTCCCGGTGGAGCCGCCAGCATGGAGGTTCTACACACTTTGTTTTCACGAGATGGGAAGGAAGACAAAAAAAATGTAGAAGATAAATTGGGGTCGACGTTGCAGTCTCCCTTGATGAATCGATTCCAGGTAGTCATCGCACCTGACGTACACAGTTCATCGCTGGCAGGGCCGCTCACACACACACACACACACACACACACACACACACACACACACACACACACACACACACACACACACACACACACACACACACACACACACACAGAGAGAGAGTGTGTGTGAGCGTGCGTGTGTGTATGTGTGTGTGTGTGTGCGTGCGTGCGTGCGTGCGTGCATGCGTGCGTGTGTGTGTGTGTGTGTGTGTGTGTGTGTGTGTGTGTGTGTGTGTGAGCGCGCGTATGCGCGTGTGTATGTATGTGCACGTGCGTGCGTGCATGTATGCATGCGTGCGTGTGTGTGTGCAGAGAGAGAGATAGGAGGAAGTAAGGCAGACACAGAAGGGAGGGGTGGGGGGAGGGTATGCGCAAGCTACGCGTTCGCACACACACACACACACACACACACACACACACACACACACACACACACACACTGCCGTCCCACCTACCTCTTCTATACACACATACACACGCGTGCGCGCGCGCACAGACACCAGCACACACACACACACACACACACACACACACACACACACACACCATTCCCCCCATCCTCCCCCACCCC
Organism: Conus betulinus; assembly: GCA_016801955.1. NCBI lineage: Eukaryota > Metazoa > Mollusca > Gastropoda > Neogastropoda > Conidae > Conus > Conus betulinus. The sequence goes on from JADBJO010023181.1 coordinate 8,031, forward strand.
AAACATATTCCCCATGTTCACACCACACACACACACACACACCGAGTAATGAATGTATTCAAAGGCTGGATAAAACAGAGAGAGAGAGAGAGAGAGAGAGAGAGAGAGAGAGAGAGAGAGAGGAGAGAGAGAGAGAGAGAGAGGGGGGGGGGGGGGGGGGGCATAGCATATCGTCAGAGTGATGATGTATGCCCCAGAAGTCAAAAAGAGTACACTTGTGTATTTGAAGCGAAGACAGAGACAGCCGCCCCGGCTCAGCTGGGTCGGTGGGTCTGTCTGCGTACCTCATCGTGTCTGCCGCTCACAGGTCACTGCGACTTGCCAACGCACCACACTGCAGTGGCGGGGCAAGCCTTTCTCAACTCCTCGCTGCCTCTTCCGTACAGGCTCTTCTCCACCCCTTCCCGCATCCCAAACCCCACCCTCCCTCTCCTCTTCCTATTCTCTCTCCTTCCTCCTTCCCCCCCCCCCCCCCCCCTTTCCCCCCGCACTCACCTCCCGACCCTCAACACCGTCTCTTCCATCAACACGCTCACAAATTATTAATTCTACTCGGTATACCATTCAAAAATTGTGTTTGCACTGAGTACCTGTTGAACTTTGCGTCCATTCCCGATTAAGCCCGTCTGGTCATCGTGGTAGAAGTCCATATCTACTGTAGTCAGTTTAGCTACGGAAGGTATGTGATTGTTTATCCACTTACTCTATCACAACTCAAATTTACTCAGACTTTCACATAGAACTGAGCTAGTTTCACACCAAAGCTGACGTCTGCACAGAATTTTAGTTTACATATCCAATCTGGTGCGTCGCCCGACTCCTGTCCAAAGTTGAGTTTGCTACGGGCTCAGTTGGTAAGACTGGGACCACACAGTCGAGTTTCATCCACTTAATGGATGCGTCTCTGAGAGTGTCGCTCAAATTTCCTGACCAACACTGCAGGTGTCTGTATTTCTCGGGCCTGGTTGACGCCGGGATCTGTTGTGAAAGTAAGCGTAGAGTACAGCCCTGTCAAGTAGCCTCAGACCGGAATAGAAATCGGCAGCATCAACTTGATGGGTCAGCATTATAAACTGTATCCTCAATGCCCATTAAATCGGATGTCCATTCTGAGCGTCATCCACTTCACCCAGTAATATGGGGGTTTACGCCTATACACAGTCATCCCAAGTGATCAGTGAAAGTGAGGATGTATACACAGTTTAGTCCCTTTAGTCAAAGTCGTAATGATGATAATATTACTGACAGGAATACTAATAATGGTCAAAATTTATATATATAATATATATATATATATATATATATATATAAAAAAGAGAGACAAGATTACTACCAGTCTTGGTGTCAATAAGTAGGTATGGGAGAAAAGAGAGTGGGTTAGAGGATTCTTAAACAGCTGGGTTGCCGTGGCAACAGTCCCGGAGGCTAAGGCGATGGTGAAGTGTGTGTGTGTGTGTGTGTGTGTGTGTGTGTGTGTGTGTGTGTGTGTGTGTGTGTGTGTGTGTGTGTGTGTGTGTGTGTGTGTGTGTGGATATGTGTGTGTGTGGTTATCAACATTTCCACAACATATGCATAGGAAAGAGGAAGATGGAACAGGAGTACGTGTTGAAGAAATAGTGTGAAAAAAAATAAAGAAAACCAAATGAAGTGAGGGAAATGGAGTGGACAAGTATCTGAATAAACAATAGACTGATGTGAGAAATAGAGAGGGTGTGGTGAGAAGGGAAAGGAAGATAGCTATAAGTTATGTATAAGGTAAAAATAGTGGGATATATGGTAGTATGTGTGTGTAGTGGGAAGATATTGTGGGCTGAGACTGAAGTGATGGGTTGGTACATGTAACTTTTTAAGGTGTTGATGGTAGAGGGTGGAGGGAAGAAGGGGATGGGGTTTATATACTGGGGGGGGGGGGGGGGGGGGGGGCAACATATTCACACATATTCACACCTATACACACTCTCTCTCTCTCTCTCTCTCTCTCTCTCTCTCTCTCCCTCCCCCCCCCCCCCTCTCTCTCTATCTCTCTCTCTAAAAATTAAGTTATTGTTTCTAAGTATTATCATTTTTTAATTCTACAATTATGGCCGGCAATGGGATTAGTGATAATAGGACATAATGCTTAGAAGCATAAAGGTGAAAATGACTGACGGTAATAACAATGACATCAGTGTTGTTGTAAATTAAATGTAGTGATGTAATGATGTTGATGAAGAGAACAGTAAAGGTAATGATAAGATGATAGTGATAAAGTAATAAAGGGTTTTAAGTAATATACCTTCTTACCATCAACACCTTAAAGCGGTGGTAAGTGCAGTAACACTAGCGGAAATAAAGGCGCCAGGAAAGAGAGGGAACGACCAGCGATAAAGGAGCTAGCATTCTATTTATTCTATTTATTGTGTGTGTGTGTGTGTGTGTGTGTGTGTGTGTGTGTGTGTGTGTGTGTGTGTGTGTGTTCCATTAGTAATGTACTCCCCACACTCCCCCTCCCCCTGCCCTAGTAATGATGTGTGTAGGGGTGTTGGTAGGTATGGCGGTTGCTGGGGGTGGAGGCGGGGGTAACCAATGAACAAGGCTGACATTACTAAATGACACACACACACACACACACACACACACACACACACACACACACACACACACACACACACACACACACACACACACACAATAAATAGAATGCTAGCTCCTTTATCGCTGGTCGTTCCCTCTCCTTTCCTGGCGCCTTTATTTCCGCTAGTGTTACTGCACTTACCACCGCTTTAAGGTGTTGATGGTAAGAGGGTATATTACTTAAAACCTTTATTACTTTATCACTATCATCATATCATTACCTTTACTGTTCTCTTCATCAACATCATTACATCACTACATTTAATTTACAACAACACTGATGTCATTGTTATTACCGTCAGTCATTTTCACCTTTATGCTTCTAAGCATTATGTCCTATTATCACTAATCCCATTGCCGGCCATAATTGTAGAATTAAAATAATGATAATACTTAGAAACAATAACTTAATTTTTAGAGAGAGAGAGAGAGAGAGGGGGGGGGGGGGGGAGAGAGAGAGAGAGAGAGAGAGAGAGAGAGTGTATCCCCCCCCCCCCCCCCCCCCCCCCCCCCCCCCCCCCCCCCCCCAGTCAGTATATAAACCCATCCCCTTCTTCCCTCCACCCTCTTACCATCACACCTTAAAGTTACATGTACCAACCCATCACTTCAGTCTCAGCCCACAATATCTCCCACTACACACACACATACTACCATATATCCCACTATTTACCTTATACATAACTTATAGCTATCTTCCTTTCCCTTCTCACCACACCCTCTCTATTTCTCACATCAGTCTATTGTTTATTCAGATACTTGTCCACTCCATTTTCCCTCACTTCATTTGGTTTTCTTTTTTTTATTTTCATTCACTATTTCTTCAACATGTACTCCTGTTCCATCTTCCCTCTTTCCTATGCATATGTTGTGGAAATGTTGATAACCACACACACACACACACACACACACACACACACACACACACACACACACACACACACACACACACACACACACACACACACACACACACACACGCACACACACTTCACCATCGCCTTAGCCTCCGGGACTGTTGCCACGGCAACCCTGCTGTTAAGAATCCTCTAACCACTCTCCTTTCTCCCATACCTACTTATTGACACCAAGACTGGTAGTAATCTTGTCTCTCTTTTTTATATATATATATATATAATGAAATTTTGACCATTATTAGTATTCCTATCAGTAATATTATCATCATTACGACTTTGACTCGCACATTTATTTCCCTTCAACAGCCTCGTTTTCATTCAACGCCTCTTTCTTGCGCTGAACACAGAAGCGATCAAAGCTAAGTGCATTTTCGTTATTTGTTTTCTTGTTTGTTGCACCTGAAGAAGACCTAAGAGGTTGAAACGCGTCATCGATGCCAATCTAGCCCGTTCATCTGTCAGCGTGGGTTCAAAAATACAAAGCTAGCTCGCTTGACCAGCAAGGTATGTGTTCATAAATACAACTCTAGTCCGTTTTTATTGATCAATCTGTGTGTTCATAAATACAACAAACGAGCCCATTCACCTCCCACAGTGACTGCTTATATGTACAAAATCTGACCCGCGTATATGACAAAATGCATGTCTGTAGATACATGATTTGCCCCCTTTCTCAAGCAAAGTACGTGTTTATTAATACACAAACTATCCTGATCATCTACTGATATGCGTATTTATAAGTACACAATCTAACCCATTTATGTATCAAAGAAGGTGTGTGTGTGTGTGTGTGTGTGTGTGTGTGTGTGTGTGTGTGTGTGTGTGTGTGTGTGTAAAGCTGGTCCGTTTATCTATTAGAAAATAGATGCTCGTAAAAGCGTTTGGTTATCAAAGTACATACTTTAACATCCCAAAGTCTAGTCCGTTAATTATCAAAGTAGGCCTACGTGTATGTACATACACAATCAAGCCGGTTTCCTGTCACTTTGATAGTTGTAAATACCTCCCCCCACCCCCCACCCCAACCCCCTCCCCACCCCCACCACCGCGGAAAACGACGCCCAAATCAACCATCTGTACTTACGGGGCCGGAACCCAGCGTGGGTCTCTCCCCTGGCCCTCCTGGGACGTTTCATAACCCCCAAGACCACGGACGCAACAAAGCTGGTTCAGCGGCCAAAGCTCTCACGGGGGGCCGGAGGTGGCGTGGTTGGCTCTGCCTCGCGCTCCCCAACTGGCGGTGGAGAGTCAAGCAGTCAGTGAAACGAAATTATCTTTTTATCCTCCAGCCCGCCTGAGCGCCTGGCTGGTGATGTCATCAAACGGGGAACCCACGTGGTCCTCATCAGCCAGGCTGGTACTGGCGACTGTGTAATATTATGGGCACGTGCTTCGCGTGCGCATTCCTGCTTATCTAACCCCACTGCACGCGGTATGATTTTTTTTTTTTCATGTTTTGTTTTTCTATTTTTTTTTTCGTTTTTTTTTTTGTTTGTTTGTTTTCTGTTTTTGTTTGTTTTTTTTTACGCCACAGAGAGGACCGTCGTTTGTTGGTAGGTGTTTTTGTTGTTTTGTTTTTTTTTGTCCTCCTCCCAATTCACCTGATTTCTTCCTTCTTCTGTATCCCACTTCTTCTGTATCCCACTCTCCTCCCCTTATCTCCCCCCCCCCCCCTTCTTTCCAATAAAGAAACAAATCACAACGATGTTAAGGTGCAAAAACGGAATAGTCCCAACATTACAATCCAACTTTCTATAGACAAAACAAGTCCGCGCTAAATTCCGAATTTTGACTTTCCTTCAGACTACCATGATTCTCTGATGAGGAAAAAAAAAGTTGTTAAATCATCCTTTTAGAAACATCTCTGATCCCAGAGTATCTTAAAGCTTAAATTATATCTTTCAATGAACAAAAGGAAGCTGTTGATTTAAACAGACTTTAAATTACTCAATATTGCAGTGATAATGAGAAGAATTAAGAGTACAAGAGCCCCAGGGCGTGAAGCGTCTTCTCAACTTGCATCGTAATTTGCAGAGGTTGACTGCAGCTGCAAAATTGACAATAACAGTGGAAACAGAATGAGTACTGCCCAAGAAAGGAGTAATGAACATACAACAAGCCAACACTCAGACGACGAAAGACGTACAAAGGAAGGGGGGAAAAACGACCATGAAGAGAGATCTGTGGTGATGCTACGCACTTTCAAAATCATGCCGAGTAAAAGGTTAAGACAAAGTGCTAACCAGGAGCATCACCGGTCCACATGTACGTTCTATAAATCATGTCTCTCAGTAATACATCTCAAGGTGTGTATGTGTGAGTATGACAGTGTGTGTGTGTGTGTGTGTGTGTGTGTGTGTGTGTGTGTGTGTGTGTGTGGTGTGTGTGTGTGTGTGTGTGTGTTGTGTGAGACAGACAGACAGAGAGAGACAGAGAGAGACAGACAGACAGTCAGATAGACAGACAGACATACGGTGTGTGTGTGTGTGTGTGTGTGTGTGTGTGTGTGTGTGTGTGCGTCTTGTGTATTTGAGCAAATGTGGAAACTGATAAGTACTAAAACTGAAAATTTGATTTCGTGAATTTCGACAAGAAGTGCGAAAATAATTCATAACTACATCGAGTCTTCCACTGATTACCTTCTCAACCAAATTAGAGAATTCGTGTAATATTCTTGACATTGACAGGCAGAAGACCCACTGTATAAGCACGAGTATTCTGATACAGCAGACATTCTATTAAGATATAAGCAGCGTTTTCAGTCGTACTGCAACATGACAGATTGTCTATGAGGTGTCACTTCTAGATATCATGTTTAAAGTTCCAGTCTAAACTTGCACAGAAGTGTTCCCATTTACTAGGAACCAAGCTACCCGTTTACTAGGAACCAAGCTACCCGTTTTACTAGGAACCAAGCTACCCGTACTGCTAAGAAAGCGTTTGAGAAGTCTGAGATAACTGACATGTTTGATCTGATCAGGCAGATCATTCCAAAGGCCAGTTGCTGAAGACAACGGATGTCTATGATGACATGGGTTTAAAGAAGAAAGAAGAGGAGGGAGATATTGAAGAAAAATAGACGGGAATTATATCGTCAATGATTTCACAGTATAGAACAATCGTATGACGACGACGTCTTTCTTCCAAGGGTTGTAAAATCGGACTCCACGTAGAATTTTGTTGTGGTTTGTACGTTTACTACGCCAGCTATAGTTCTTGAGGCAGCACCCAAGTGCATATTTTTTGGGAAGTCATCTACTGGATTTTTTACTACAGTTGTCCCAAACATTGTAGATTCAACGCCCATTTTGCGCCGATTTGGATAAAGATAAGTGACTGCTCCTTTATTTTCGTTGTCCTGAATGTGGTGTATCTTGCCCGAGGTTTTTGTCTTGTGATTCGTTTGTCTACGTTTTTTAAGTGGAGCCTTATAAAAATTT
>JADBJO010023181.1:20000-26897 GCA_016801955.1 Conus betulinus
TGTGTGTGTGTGTGTGTGTGTGTGTGTAGAAAATAATGGGATGTAGAAGAAAAGAGGAAGAAGAAGGAGACGAAGGTACTCTACCAAATACTGATGACAAATCTGGGTATGGGTAATGGCGGACGACAAAGATGAGGGAGTGGGGTGGGGGGGGGGGAACCAAGAGAGGGTGGAGGTGTATATTCGACCACAAGGTTTTCCAGCATTTTCCGACTTCTATACGTGAAGTGTTTGCTGAGTACAGATCTCTTGTTTAGCTAAAAAAAAAAGTGGTCTCGTGGGGCTTACGTTATGCTTCCTAATGCGATGATGAGTGAAAGAATTCACTCTACTCGACAGGCTAAGAACTTAGGTATGGATGAAAGCAGAGGAGAAGGAGGAGGAGAAAAAAAAGAGTTGGCTGCGAAGTGGGGATTGGGAAGGGAGGGGGGAAGAAGAACTCACTCTGCTTGACACGGGGTTTGAAGAGACCTGGTATGCGTAAAAGCGGAGGAGAAAGGGAAGGGATGAGGGAGGAACTCACTCTGCAACACTGAGCTGATGAATCTGGGAATGGATTCAAGTGACGGAGAAAGAGGGAGAGAAGGAGCAGGAAGGGGGGGCTGGGAAGAAGACAGAGAAGAACCTGCTGCAAGACACGTCTGGCGAGCTTGGCTAAGAATACAAGGGGTAGGTATGGAGGGGGGGGGACGGGGGGGGGGGGGGGGGGGGGGGGGGTGAAAGAGGAATAAGAGGAATAAGAATAAAAATGCTGTGCCAGACGTAACTGAAGACCCTGGGTTTGCATAAAGGCAGAGAAGATGGAAGAACAGATGGGTGAAAAGAAATAACACTAATTTGGTATCTGAGAGAGCCACGCAATTTTTTTTTTTTTTTTTTTTTTTTTGAGCATGGATGATTCAAGCGAGCAGAAAATGCGTCCCGTTGTCAGAGAGCGTTTTTTTACGTTAATCCCTCGCATTTGTTGTTCCATTTCTGCTTTTAAATGTCCACTGACTTTGACCTTCGTTGCGTGTTACCATGGTAGACGATCTCAGCTGAAAGTAAACTTCTCAGCCGTTGTTTTGCCAAACGGTTTGTTGTTGTTGTTGTGGGACATCTCGATTAAACCTACATTCACAATAAACCCACTGCCATTATCACCGCCAGACGGCCACGTGTTATTTTGGAGGCTCCCCATCAGCAATCTCGCCCCCCCCCCCCCCCCCCCCCCCCCGCCCCCACATTATCGGCACGCTTCTGCTCTTGACATGCTTGGGGCAGACTGTAGGGAAAATCATTGCTCGCATAGAATTTCCAATTAAGCCCCGTTATCTCTCCCGCCCATCCGCCACTTGGGAAGCAAAGAAGGGGGAGAGAGGGTGTGTGTGTGGGGGGGGGTGGGGGGGGGTGGAATAGGGGGAAAGGGAAGGGGCCGGAATGAGAGACGTGGGAGGGAAGGGGGTGGGGGTGTAAAAAAAAAAAAACACGGTGAATGGAATGGCGATCAGCATCCTCTTAGGCCCTCTTCTTTACGAACAATCTGAACTCTGCCTGATACGGGGTATGGATGGAGAAGATGGAGGATAGAGAGAGGTAAGGGGGAAAAAAGCAGAGTGGATAAAAAAGGACGGAAGAAAGAGCAGAGAGGAGGAGGAGGAGAGGAGGACGAAGAAGAAGAGAAGAAGGAAGAAGAAGAAGAAGGAGGAGGAGGAGGGGAGGAGGAGGAGAAGAGGGAGAAGAGGAGGGAGGAGGAGTAGGGAGAAGCAGAAGAAGAAGAAGAAGAAGAAGAAGGAGGAGAAGGAAGGAGGAAAGGAAAGGGAGTGCGAGGAGACGGAGAGAAAGAGGAAGAGGAGCGAAAAGAAGACGAGTAGAAGAGGAGGACGAAAGACGGAGAAGAGGAGAAGGAAGAAGGAGGAGGAGAAGGAGGAGGAGGAGGAGGATAGAGAGAGACGAAGAAGAAGGAGGAGGAGAGGAGAGGAGGAGGAGTGAGGAGGAGAGGAGCGAGAAAGAACGCTCTCTGCGGGGCATGGTTTGAAGAGTTTTTGTGGCTGAGGGAGGACGTTGAAACAGTATTTGATTACTATAACCCAATCCGACCACACAGACCCTTCTCGGGTGGGGGGGGGGTGGGGGGTGGGGTGGGGTGGGGGGGTAAGGAGGAACGGGGGTGGGAAGGGGTGGGGGAAGGGGGGGGGGTGGGCGCGGGGAAAAGAGGAGATTTGTTTGTTTTTGAAGGGCACGGGGGACATCATATCCTGAAACGTAGGTCACTAAAACGCATATATTCCTGAAAGAAGAGAAGCTCACAAAAGCAACAGCCCATAACAGAGTAGCTAAACTACCGATACACTGCTAGTAGATACAGCTAGGTTCCATATGACAGTAGCTAACTACCGATACACTGCTAGTAGATCAGTCTAGGTTCCTATGACAGTAGCTAAACTACCGATATACTGACTGATAGTAGATACAGCTAGGTCTCTATGACAGAGCTAGGCACATCCTTCGATTTCTCGTGTCTCTCTATCATAAAAGTCATTCATGCAAGTGGAAAAAGAAAACATTTGAATGCCCCCCCACACCCCCCACCCCCACCCCGAAAAAAAACATGATAAAGGGAGCAGTGTAGAACGGTTCAAATTAGGCAGGGGGTGTACAATCGTTCACTGTTTAGTCGCCCGAATAACTAAATGTAATAAAAACAACAACAACAAACAACTTAAACAAGAACAAACAACCACAACAACAACAAAAACCGGCGCGTCATATAAGATAAAAGGAAGCGTGTAAGAGTTCCAGAACTAGGACTGGAGAACGATCCCACAAAGGGAGAGAAAAAAAAAAAAGCACGATCCACAAAGGGAGATAAAAAACCGCACGATCCACAAAGGGAGATAAAAGCAGTAGACGACATAAGGAAAAGACCAAACATAAAAAGAACAGGAAGAATCAGACAGTGACAAAAAGGATGCTCCTTGTACAGGACTTAATTAAAGAAGGGGGCGGGGGGGGATGGGGGGGGGGGACGGGGGGCGGACGAGAGCTATAGTTTATTTGTACTGAGAGAACCCCAGAGAAGCAGGAGGTTGTAGTAGTAGTAGTAGTAGTAGATGATGCTGATTTGGTAATTGTAGTAGTTAGTAGTAGTAGTAGTAGTAGTATTAGTAGTAGTAGTGATGGTGGTGGTGGTAGTTGTCGTGTTTGTAGTGGTTGTAGTAGTAGCAGTAATAGAAGAAGAAGAAGAGAGAAGAAGAAGAGAAGAAAAGAAGATGAAGAAGAAGATGAAGAAGATGATGAAATGAACTCCACTAATGTAATGTAATGTTGCTTATAGCCAGCCCTGGCCGACCGCAAAAGGGCCATATCAGGGCTGTCACCGCGATGAAGTCAACTCACAAGTCATTCATTCACACAACCCTTTAAAAAAAAACACACACCCTTCTAAAAACACACTCGACACTTTGTTTTAAAATCTTTCTACAGTAACATCTCAGCTCAGATGAGATGAAAAAAGTGTTAATCTCTATCACAAATGCAAGATCACATCATCGGTGGAACATCTCTGAACAAAGTTTCATGGAGTCGGCGGTAATATGGTTCATTTCTCACATACAAGCAAGTGCCAACACTCTCAAAGAATATGTTTCACTGTGAGAGGTACATGACATGAATGCACCACGGAGCTTCTTCACTCTTAATGGGAACGAATGAGTTAAAAACAAAATGGTCAGTGTGCAGCCGCATTAAACAGTTTCTTCTTTGCGACCACCAGAGGCAGATGAGAAGAAGAAGAGAAGAAGAAAAGAAAAGAATCGGGATTTAAGAAGAAAGCAAAGAAGAGAAGAAGAAGAGAAAAAGAAGAACAACAACAAAACAAGTGAACAAGAACAACAAGAACCAAGAACAACAACAACAAACACGGAAAAAAAATGAAAAAAAAAGGGGAGCAAGATGCAAACATACAACATGGGCCTGCATGACAAGGATGGTTAGAAAGCCTGAATTACGATCCCAAGGGGCGGGGGGGGGGGGGGGGGGGGGTAGAGTAGGGGCCAACTGTAGAGAGGATGAGGAGAGGGGGAGAGAAGAAGACGATAAGCAGACCCAAGAAGAAGAAGAAGACGACGATGACAATGGCATCGCGATGATGCTAATGATGACAAAGTCGCAAGGGGAAAGGGAAAAAGGACAGTGATAGAAGTAAGGTGTGTGTGTGTGTGGTGTGTGTGTGCGTGCGTGCGTTGCGATGGAGAATTACAGATAAGTGGATCCATACTGGAGAGGGTGGGGAGGGAGAGGACTATGCATGTAAGAAAAGAAGAGTGAAGCCCGACGACCAATGAGGATGAACAAAGAAGACAGCTAAAGAAAAGAGATGGTGAGAGGGACTCCCCTCCCGAGTGCCCTCCCCCCCCCACCCGCCCACCACCCCCCCCCGCAACCACAACATCGTTTCTCACTCACCTCTTGGCCTTCTGTGCCCCCCCACCTCCCACTCCAACCATCCCCCCCCCCCCCCATACCCAGCTTCCAGATTGGAGTTGATGAGGGAAAGGGCGCAAGCAGATGAACAGATTAAAACAATGCAAGAGCAAGGTACACACACACCACAAACACACACACGAAAAGAGAGGAGAGCGAGAGAGCGAGGGAGAGGAGAGAGAGAGGACCAGAGAGAGGAAGAGGAGAGGGGAGAAGAGAAGAGAGAGGAGAAGAGAGACAAGAGAGACAGACATACATGGAGAGATTAAGAGGACGAGGGAGAGCAGAGACGAAGAGTAGGGGGAGAGGGAGAGAGTAGAGAGTACTGGGAGAGAGAGCAAAAGAGCAAGAGAGACAGACCGAGAGAAAGTAACAGAACGGAGAGACAAAGGACAGACAGGCAGGGAGAGCGGATGAGAAGAGAGAGAGGAGTAGTGGATGACAGAAGATAGAGAGACAGAGAGAGCAGAGGAGAGATTTTGCAAAGCACTTGTGATAATGATAACTCACACAGGCCAAAACCAAACCTGAAGTATTTCCTCTTCTTAGTAAGCTGCCTCCCGTGCGCGCCACCACTCTTTGCTGCATGGCCATGACTGCTATCCAGCAGTTTCTGTTGTACTGTGGTTGTTTGAAGTCAAGTGAAGAGATGTCAACTTCTCTAAACCTCTCCCTTCAGATGGAGTGTATCTGCATGGAGATGATTTGTTTTTTCGTTGTTATTGTTTGATGATATAAACAGAATTAACGAAACAAACAAACCAAAAAAAAAAAAAAAAACCATTGATTCTTCTTCCAGCACGCTCCGAGTTTACAGATGGGTATGGGTTTAGTTTTTTTCCCTTTTTCTTCTTTTTTTAAAAAAATTTTTTGGATTGTAGTTTTTACTTGGATTGTAGTTTTTTCCCTTTTTCTTTCTTTCTTTTTTGTTTCTTTCTTTTCTTTTTTTTTTATTGTATGTTTTTTTTCCTTTTTTTTCTTTGTAATGTTCCCCCCCCCTCCACCCACCGTCTCCATTTCTTTTCTCTTCCATCCCTACATAAGGTGAGGGAGATCACTACCAGATGATGGGGTGCCGACGTGTGTGACCACCATTTCTCTCCTACTACTCCTGCGTGGAGAAAGTCGCTGAGGAGGTAAAAGGCTACAACCGATCCCCCTCTCACAACCACACACGCCCCTCCACTCCCCCCTCCCGCCTTCCCTCCACAACACCCCACCCCCACCCCAATCCTCCTCCCCCTCCTTTCTCCACTTAAACCATTTCCCGTCTTTCCTGATCTACAGAAATGACCTTTGCAGACTTTGTGTGGGAGCAAAAAAAAAAAAAAAAAAAAAAAAAAAAAAAAAAAAAAAAAAAAAAAAAAGCCGGTCCAGAATTAAGGACACCTCCATGATGTTCTTTAGACCTGCGCAATGAACAGGGAGGAGAGAGAGAGAGACAGAGAGAGAGAGAGAGAGAGAGAGACGAGAGAGAGGGGAGAGAGAGAGAGAGCGAATGTCGTGTGTGTGGTGTGTGTGTGGGGTGTGGTGGTGTGTGTGTGTGGTGGTGTGTGTGTGTGTGTGTGTGTGTGTGTGAGATTCATTTACGTCTTTCCAAAATCGTAATATATGACGAGTTAAAAAAAAAAAACACCCGAGTGTGAAAGTTATTGAGTTCCTAGTATGCGTGCAGTATGTGTGAATGTGTGTACACATATGGTGCTTAGGCTGTTATTTGAAATATATCTGCGCTAAGAAATAATATATGTAACTACACTATTAGAAATAGTAAACAAAACAACACACACAAACAAACAAAAACATATATACAACAACAACAAAATCAGTGAACACCCCCAACCCACCCCACCCCCCTTCCTTTCCTTCCCCTCTCTAATCCCCTCCCATCCCATTCTCCCTCCCCTCCATCACTTTTATATTAAGAAAACCAAAAATAATTCAGATACTGTAGTGACCAATTGGACTGATTATCTAAACTTACAAAAAAGTCTTAGTTAAAGCTGGTGGAACTGACCATATAATGTGTGAGTTATTTTGCAACAAAACTGGAATAAAGTATTTACAAGTTCTTACGTTGGTGCTTATGTTGTGCAGCACACGTAAGGTATGTGTGCATGTGCGTGTAACATATGCGCGGGTGTGTGTGTGTGTAACATATGGCGAGTGTGTGGTGTGTAGGTGTGTGTGTGTGTGGCATATGTGTGTGCTTATATGAGTGCTTATATTGAATAATAATGGTAATTACAAAGCCACTTAATTAAAAAAAAAAAAGTTCAAAGGAATTTTGTTTTAACAAATAATCAATTGAACTCAAGCACAGAACCGTACAACATTTCTCCGTTCCTACACTTTTCAGTTGGACATTATTTCCATCTCCTCCAAACATTCTGCCCTCGCCACACATACAACGAAAAAAGGAAAACATATAAC
>JADBJO010023182.1:0-26896 GCA_016801955.1 Conus betulinus
CTCCGTCAGGCCGAAGTTTTGTGGCCAATGCAGTAATAAGATAGTCACGTGACGCCCCACCCTACTTCCGCCTACGGAAGATGCCGAAGTTCGTGTACTGTACGTCATTCAATGAGGCCTGCGCGCAAGGCAAACCCCCAGGGAACTTGGCGCTAGAGGGGAAGGTAGGGCGGGCATTAGAGTCTGACATGGTAAGTATACTTAGCCAAACAGGGAGTATAACAAACTCCCCATTTTGGCGTCGTATACTATACCATGTCAGACCATAGCAGAATTTAAAGTAATAGGAGGAGGGCCGAGCGCCCTAATGGTTCCTGGGGTAGACCGATATGGCTGCATTGGCCGCCACAAATGAAATCCCTTTAGAACCATCAGCCCTGGTCATGCGGATGTCCCTTAATAAAAGTTTATGAAAGGGTTCTCCGAACGCCAGTAGGCTGCCTCAGGAGATGGCGCACGGGGACAGAGTGCTGGAACGCTGAGGACGTGGCCAGCGCTCTGACCTCATGGGCTCGGGGTGACAGGGCTGGGAGGTCTTTGTACGCCTGGGCATAGCAGATCTGATAGTATTGGATAGCCACCTAGAGATAGTGCCCGCCGATATGTCCTTCTTGTTGTTGGGGTTGATGGAGATAAGAAGGCGTCGCTGCGAGGAACGCCTGGGGCGGGAACGCTCCCAGTAGTATCTGAGGCACCTAGAGGGGCACAGGTCCATGTCCCCCCACCCCGCTCGTTGCCTAAGATATCCGCTAGAGAGCGGATCAGGAGGGAAGGAGAGGGTGTGCCCGGTTCCTGGTTCTTCGCTAGGAACTCAGGAAGGAACTTAAGTGAGACCGAGCCGTCTCTGTGAAAGGCGATGTCCCGAGGGTCCCCGCTGAGGGCATGAATCTCACTTCGCCTTCTGGCTGAGGCCAGGGAGAGAAGGAAGGTGGTCTTGAAGGAGAGGAGGTCAAAGGGAATGGAGCGGAGGGGCTCGAAAGGGGGTTTTCTGAGGGCGCCTAACACCAGAAAGAGGTCCCACAAGGGGGCGCGCCTAGGGGATTGAGCTTCCCGTAGGGCAACCCCCCGTGATAGTTCTCTGAGTAGAAAGTCATTGTCGAAAAAGATGGGCCGCCGAGCTGTCGGATGGTGGTGCATACGGCCGATCGGTAGCCCCGAATGGAGCTAGCCGAGAGTTTTAAGGAGGACGAAAGGTGGGATAGGAAATTGCCTAGCTGGATGTTGGAGGGGTGTAGGTAGGGGACCGAGTTAGCCGTGCACCACGTGACCCATCTCTCCCATCTGTAATTATAGAGGGACTCTGTGCTAGCCCTACGAGAGGCCGAGGCCAAGTCTCGTAGTCCCTGCGATGCTCCCGCTTCTGTCAGGGTCTCTAGGACAGACCGGGGTCTGTCGGCGGGGGCGGCGGGGACCGGTGGTCGCAATTTGGCTGGCATAGAAGCCAAGCGTGTAGGCGAAGCATCCGGGGATTGGAGTGAGGGAGGCCCGAGCGAGGTTGTCTGAGCAAGTCCCACCGAGGGGCTAGCTGGAGAGGGGGAACGTGAGTTAGGGACCTGAGGTCCGGGAACCACGACTGAGTCGGCCACCATGGGGTTATGAGGATGAGTTTGGGTCTCTCCAGCCTGGCCTTCCTGATCACTTTGTGAAGTATGGGGAAGGGGGAAAGGCGTAGGCGACAAGTCCCGTCCAGGGGAGGGAGAGCGCATCGACCGTGTACGCTCGGGGGTCCGGGACTGGAGAGACATACATGGGGAGTCGATGGTTGAACCGTGTCGCAAATAGGTCGACCATGGGCTTGAACCAGTGATCCCAGACAGTGGTTAGTGTCAGCTTGTTCAGGGTCCACTCTGTGTGCAGAAGGGTCCCTGACCGGCTGAGAGTGTCTGCCAGGATGTTCCGTGTCCCCGCTATGTGTCTCGCACGGAGGGTGGTTCCCCGTGCGTGGCACCAGCGAAGGAGGGCCTCTGTCCTGAGAGAGAGGCCGATGGAGTGAGCCCCCCCCCCCTTGTTGACGTAATGGGCTACCGACGTGTTGTCCGTGAGGAGGAGAACCAGTCGGTGCGAGATTAGATGCTGGAAGTGGTGGAGGAGGCCAGTCTGACCGCTTCCAACTCTAATATGTTGATGTGGAGGCGAGCCATCTGTGTGTCCCACATCCCCGAGGCATGACTGTCCCCCAAGTGGGCCCCCCAGCCCGAGTTGGAGGCGTCCGTGTATAGCTCGAGGGACTGAGTTGGGAGAGAGATCGGAACGCCGGTGGTCAGGGTGGACGGATTGAGCCATTCCTCCGTGGCACCCCCGAGAACCAGGGGCCGAGGGGAATGGTCAGGTCCCAGCGGTCCGAGGTCTGGGACCAGCGACGACGGAACTCCCTCTGCAGCTGGCGTTTGGGGACCCGACCCAGCGGAATGAGGGCAGAAAGGGACTCCATCATCCCTAAGAGGGAGGACAGAGTTCTGGCCGAGGTGTGCGAGGCTTCCCGGAGGCGCACGATGAGGTCCACGATGCGGGCGGACCTCTCCGGGGTCGGGGCGACCTTCATGGTAATCGTGTCGAAACTCATGCCCAGGAAAGAGAACCTCTGACTGGAATAAGTTCGCACTTGAGGGGGTTGATTACAAACCCAAGGTGGAACAAAGGCTGAGGAGGCGGGTGGTGTGGGCCTGGCACTGAGCCTGGGAGGAGGCTAGGACAAGCCAGTCGTCGAGGTAAACCAGGAGGCGAATGTCCTCCTGCCTGGCCAGGGCGGCCATCTCCTTGACAACCTTCGTGAAGAGGAAGGGTGCCAGGGAGAGGCCAAAGGGGAGAGCTTTGAACTGGAACACCCGAGCTTGCCAGACAAACCGGAGGAGGTAACGTCTGTGCGCCGGGTGGATAAGGATTTGGAAATACGCATCTTTCAGATCTATGGAGGGTCGCCCATCTAAATGGTGAATGGAGTCTCTGATCTGGAAGGGTGTGTCCATCTTGAACTTGGTATGTCTTAGGAACTTGTTGAGGGGAGAAAGGTCGAGGATGGGCCTCCATCCCCCCGAAGGTTTGGGGATCACGAACAGGTGGGAGTAAAACCCGGGGTTGGGCTGGAAAACTTCTGCGATGGCCCCCTTCTGTAGGAGTTCGAGGACTTCCAGGCGGAGGGCCTCCGCCTGGGCAGGTGGGGGGTCGCTGGGGGACGGAGGAGGAAAACGCATGAGGGGAGGGCGACCGTGTGCCCAGGGTAGGCGAAACCCATCCTGAAAGCACCGACACTACCCAGGGGCTGAGGCCCATACGTCGCCGCCACTGGCGGGCATGCCGGGAGAGGTTGCCCGCCAGGGGAGCCGATGGTCCCGGGGGGAAGGGGTACAGAGGGCCGGTGTCTTGCTGGGCAGGTTGTGCCAGTACCATGCCCCCTACGGGAGTGTGTCCTCCAGTCACCTGCGGGGCCGTGCTTGCTGGCCGAACCGAAAATTCTGGCGAGGTTTTGGTTTAGGCCTCTGCGAGTTAAGTGGGCGCTTGGCCGGCCCGGCGGTGTGAAAATGCGGCTTGACGGGGGTACGGAGTGGGCCTGTTGGCCCTGGGGTAGGACCGAAAGGGGGGCCTGGAAGGGCGTGGCTGAGGCCGGGGGGCGAAGGACGCCGCCTGCTTGCGTTCCTCGAGAGAGAGAGACATAGCCGAGGTGGAGTACTCGCCAAAGAGCGAGTGATCCTGGCCCGGGACACATCGTAGGGATGCCCTGAGTGCCGGGAGAGAGCGAGGAGCGTGCAAGCACCGCGTCTCTAGCCACAAGCAGACAATTAAAATGGGTCGTTGCTGCGCTGTCCGCCGCAGCCGACAAGTGATGCGATATCCTGTTGACTAGGTGTCGCATGAAGGGATCGCTGAACAAGCGAAGTTCGTCCTGGTGGGGTTCGGAGTTTGTATCCGAAGGCCCTGGGACGGCGCCGTCATCCCCAGGCCAGAGTACCTCCGCCCTCTGCAAGAGCATGCTAAGGTAGGCATGCCCTGCAGTGGTGTGTAAGATGCCCATCCGGGCTACTCGGTCCCCCAGTCCTTTAACGCCTTAAAGGAGACAGTGGCCGAAGTAGGGGGGCCCGGTTGGGTATCAGGCGACAATCCGATTGGGAGATGGCCCACTCCCTGGTGGCCGGATTGTCAGCAAAGAGGGAGGTAACAGGGTGCTTCCTGCGGGTCCCAAGTAGGGCGCCGAAAGGGGCCGCATTGGGTGTGCGGGGGAAGGTCTTGACCCGGCGTGGGGACGGCGTCTGCACCCCTGGCGCGTTTCGCCGGACTCTCCCACAGTGAAGTGAGGGACTGAGGAGCTACAATCCTGAGTCTTGAGTGTTGGGCTGGGGGCGGCCCAACGATCTCAGGAAAGGCCAAGATATCGGCAGAGGGAGGGGCGTCCCTCGACACCAAGTCCGGTCGAAACCGTTCAATGGTGTTGATGTCATAAAGTGATGAGAAGAGGTCCTCATCGTAGTCCTCCTCAGGCTGTGGGGAGTCTAATTCCTGGGAAGGGAGGTCTTCCTCAGGAGGCAAGTGCGCGGGTGCGCGAGGGTCCCGCCCTGGTAGGTGGTGGGTGGGGGGGGGGGAGGGCGGGACCCTCGTGGCTCTATACTCGGCAGACGGGCTAGGGTGGGAGAGCCCGGACTGCCGATCGGACAGCGCCCGAGGTGGGAGACCCAGGTCGACCCAAGTCTGTGAGATTGGGTGCCACAATCGACCAAAGAGTTGATCAGGTTGAGTGTGGGTATTAAGCCACTGGTCCCTCTCGGGGGCATAGAGCCACTGGTCCCGGGGAGATAAGCGGGCTGTGGCGGCCCAGAGTACTGTGCAGGGACTCGCCGGGGACCGGGGTAACCTGGGGCAGGAGGGGGGGGGAATAATAATCGACCGTAGTGTGTGGTCCCCCCCCGGGAGCATGCCGGGGCCCCAGAGGAATGGGGCAGGTTACCCATGGTCCCGCTGGTAGATCCTCCCCCCGGAGGAACGGGACCGAGGACGTTGCCCAAGTGGGGGGCCGAGTAGGTCGGGCCCCCAACGTCCTGAACCCTAGGGGAACCTGCGACGGGCGAGCGGGGTTGGTCGGCCGTCTTTGTGTGTATGATCACAACCGGTGGATGCACTCGGTGTTCCCATACGCCCAGAGTTATGGACATGTGCATGGTCGTGCCAAGACGTGGCCATAACACTGCCTCGGAGCTAAGGGGACGCTCCTCGTGCAGGGGTGTTGGCTGCACCTGTGCACGGAGGGGGAGAGCGTCGTGAGAAGGCGAGTCCAGATGGGGGGAAGAAGTGGACCCGCCTGTCTCATAGATGCGAGTGACGGGTGGGGGTTCCAGCCCAAGGCCGTCACCCGTGCCTGTCCGCGGCCCGGCAAGGGTCCCCGGGGGCCGGGGGTCGCGTGACTCGGCATAGTAAGGCGATGAGTGTGTAAGCGCAGGAAAGCTAGAAGGCAGGGTGGCGGGGGCGAAGCGGACTCCCGCTGGGAAGTTTTGGCTAGGGGGGGTCCCTTAAGTGGGGCCTTGCCCTTAGATTTCCTGGGCATGTCGAATGAAAGGCACTTAGCAATGGCCGCCGGTTGCCTTCTAGCTTTCGAACGCAACGGTCGTGCGTCCGTCGGTCGGGTAGAGGAGGGAGATTCCTGCGTCCCCTCCGCGGGAGGGTCATCTCCAACTACCGCGGCCGTCCGTTCTCCCAAAGAGAGAACGGTTCGCTCGGGGTTGGAACCAACTCGTGGGTCCTCCGGGAAAGAGCGCGAACCCTGCACGTCAGGGTTGTTGCTCGACCCAGCCGAGTCCTTCACCATATTGGGCGATGGCGCCGAGCGAAACCGGAGCACACGATCGTAAGCGAGAAAGTCACGACGGTCGATCGAGGGGAATAACTAGGGCAATCGATCGACCGTGCGCACACAAAATAAAATGAACAACGTACACAATGGAAAATAAGGAAAACAAGTCCGTACAGGGACACCAAGCGCAGCAGATAAGGCGAAACTGCGCGTGAGAAGCGACCGTGACGTGGCGCAAAGTGCTGAGTAACGCCACGTGTAAATACCAGGACAACGGTCGATCGCGATCGTTGAGGACACGAAGGCGAGCGAGAATTTTTGGCAAATGAGGGAGGGGGCAAAGGAATTAAATTGGACGAAAACAACCCCCTGTAAAATACTGGGGTATAAGTTGTGACAAGAGGGGGAGACCGGCGCAAAACAAAATGGCGACGAGACAGGGAGATGGCGACGAGACTGGCTCACGATCGTCGCACAGGAGGTTGTGGAATAAATGACGGCGAGGGAGAAATCGGAATTTTCTCCATGGCAAGTTGTCGACAAATCCTGTCACAAGCCAAATCCACACATAACATGACTGACATGGTTTCTTCATGTTTGACACAAGGACTCTGCATGCACCAATAAACTAGTTTCACATACGGGAATGTGAGAGACTCCAAAGCGATGCTGCTTGCTCACATAACTACACAGGCGCTAGGTGAATATATACCACCATAACACTGGTTTAAAGCAGGGCTCCCGCTGAAGGAAAGCTAAAATTCCCGGAAATTCAAATGAGACCTGGGGGACATATCGCTTTCCCTGTACGCCCTCCCCCTCCCCCAACTTCTCCCCCTCCCTCTCCTTCCCCCACTCCCAAATTCTGAAACCTGCCTTCAAAACGGTTCAGTCTGACACAGTTCTGAGCACTGAGTGGTGTACCATGCAGTTTTATGCAGTTTTCCACCCAGCCATGGCTAGAACCACTTGTCCATACAATGTCTATCAACCTCTTTGACTGCTGCAGCATCCTGCCCACGCATGTCTCCTTACCATGACATCACTTGGCCTTCAACGAGGCGGACAACATGGCAAGAGCCTGCTCTCGCAAAGAAGTTGACAAGAGATCCCAAGACAGCAGTACCCGCACAAAGGAAACATGACCAGTTCTAAGTGGATTCCACCCCTCCCCCCTTTTTTGTTTTTTTTTTGCTCCTTCCCCAACTCCCACCCCAACCCCTCTCCACCCTGTATTTGTTTTCCGAGAAATATTTTTGTTTCTGCAGTTTCTCTTTTTCCCATTTCTCTAAAAAATCTGCGACTTCAAAAAAGAGGGAGTCCTGTTGGGTATCATGGGCATGCAGCTGTGTCACCAAGGGACCAAACATGGACTTTGTTGCTTATTGTTTACTGTTTCTGTTTGCTCCCTTCACATTTTTTCTCCTATCAAATTTCCTGTTTCCTGTCAGGTTTTCTGTTTTTGTTTCTGTTGCCCCATAGTTCTGTGCCACAATGATTTAGGTCAAAAGGAAACACCAGTCTAAAGTGGATGATATCTTATGTTTGTGTGATCATTTCTTCCACTGATATGCTGAATTCTTGTGCTGACTCAAGTACATCCATGGGCAAATCTGGGAATTCCTTTTTTTTTTTCTTCTCCAAGACGTTTCTTCATTTGTTGTGTTTCCCCCTGGTCTGCAGAAAGGCAAAAGTGACCTCACTGGTTTCTGACTGACTGTCAGCCCCTCCCTGCCTCAGTTCAGATTTCCTTTCACTGTATCGGCTCACAGTTGTTGGGAAGGCAGCTCCAGCTTACAGAGAGAAAGGAGTGAACAGGTGGCCACAAAACATTGCAAGCCTTTCACTGTATCGGCTCACAGTTGTTGGGAAGGCACCTCCAGCTTACAGAGAGAAAGGAGTGTGAACAGGTGGCCACAAACATTGCAAGCCTTTCACTGTATCGGCTCACAGTTGTTGGGAAGGCACCTCCAGCTTACAGAGAGAAAGGAGGGAACAGGTGGCCACAAACATTGCAAGCCTTTCACTGTATCGGCTCACAGTTGTTGGGAAGGCACCTCCAGCTTACAGAGAGAAAGGAGTGAACAGGTGGCCACAAACATTGCAAGCCTTTCACTGTATCGGCTCACAGTTGTTGGGAAGGCACCTCCAGCTTACAGAGAGAAAGGAGGGAACAGGTGGCCACAAACATTGCAAGCCTCCCTACTCACCAGCTGCCCTGCACGATTTAACCAGTGAATTATTTACAACACTTAGTACAGGGCAAGTGATGAATCAGGATCATTGTCAGTGACCTGAACAAGCTGAATAATGGAGACAGGAATTAGGATCATTGTGAGTTATACAAGCTGAGAGATGGAGACAGGAATTGGGATCATCATGAACTGAACAAGCTGAGAGATGGAGACAGGAATTAGGATCATCATGAACTGTACAAGCTGAAAGATGCAGACAGGAATTAGGATCACAGTCAACTGTACAAGCTGAGAGATGGAGACAGGAATTGGGATCACAGTGAACTGTATAAACTGAGAGATGGAGACAGGAACTGGAATCATCATGAACTGTACAAGCTGAGCGATGGAGACAGGAATTGGGATCATCATGAACTGTACAAGCTGAGAGATGGAGACAGGAATTAGGATCATCATGAACTGTACAAGCTGAAAGATGCAGACAGGAATTAGGATCACAGTGAACCGTACAAGCTGAGAGATGGAGACAGGATTGGGATCATCAAGAACTGTACAAGTTGAGAGATGGAGACAGGAATTAGGATCATCATGAACTGTAGAAGCTGAGAGATGGAGACAGGAATTAGGATCATCATGAACTGTAGAAGCTGAGAGATGGAGACAGGAATTGGGATCATCATGAACTGTACAAGTTGAGAGATGGAGACAGGAATTAGGATCATCATGAACTGTACAAGTTGAGAGATGGAGACAGGAATTGGGATCATCATGAACTGTACAAGCTGAAAGTTGCAGACAGGAATTAGGATCACAGTCAACTGTACAAGCTGAGAGATGGACACAGGAATTGGGATCACAGTGAACTGTATAAACTGAGAGATGGAGACGGGAACTGGAATCATCATGAACTGTATAAGCTGAGAGATGGAGACAGGAATTAGAATCATCATGAACTGTACAAGTTGAAAGATGGAGACAGGAATTAGGATCATCATGAACTGTACAAGCTGAGAGATGGAGACAGGAATTAGGATCATCATGAACTGTACAAGCTGAGGGATGCAGACAGGAATTGGGATCACAGTCAACTGTACAAGCTGAGAGATGGAGACAGGAATTGGGATCATCATGAACTGTTCAAGCTGAGGGATGCAGACAGGAATTGGGATCACAGTCAACTGTACAAGCTGAGAGATGGAGACAGGAATTGGGATCATCATGAACTGTAGAAGCTGAGCGATGGAGACAGGAATTAGGATCATCATGAACTGTACAAGCTGAGGGATGCAGACAGGAATTGGGATCACAGTCAACTGTACAAGCTGAGAGATGGAGACAGGAATTAGGATCATCATGAACTGTACAAGTTGAGAGATGGAGACAGGAATTGGGATCATCATGAACGGTAGAAGCTGAGAGATGGAGACAGGATTTGGGATCATCATGAACTGTACAAGCTGAGAGATGCAGACAGGAATTAGAATCATCATGAACTGTACAAGCTGAGAGATGCAGACAGGAATTAGAATCATCATGAACTGTACAAGTTGAGAGATGCTGACAGGAATTAGAATCATCATGAACTGTACAAGCTGAGAGATGCAGACAGGAATTAGAATCATCATGAACTGTACAAGCTGAGGGATGCTGACAGGAATTAGAATCATCATGAACTGTACAAGCTGAGGGATGCAGACAGGAATTGGGATCATCAAGAACTGTACAAGTTGAGAGATGGAGACAGGAATTAGGATCATCATGAACTGTAGAAGCTGAGCGATGGAGACAGGAATTAGGATCATCATGAACTGTACAAGCTGAGGGATGCAGACAGGAATTGGGATCACAGTCAACTGTACAAGCTGAGAGATGGATACAGGAATTGGGATCATCATGAACTGTACAAGCTGAGAGATGCAGACAGGAATTAGGATCACAGTCAACTGTACAAGCTGAGAGATGGAGACAGGATTGGGATCATCATGAACTGTACAAGCTGAGAGATGGAGACACAAATTGAGATCACAGTGAACTGTACAAGCTGAGAGGTGCAGACAGGAATTGGGATCATATTGGGATCATCATGAATTCAAGTTGAGAGATGGAGACAGGAATTAGGATCATCATGAACTGTACAAGCTGAGAGATGGAGACGGTGTTGGGATCAAAGAAGGAAATCAGGGAGAGCTGGACAGCGGTAGGTCTTCAGAGAAGAAATACCCCTCCTCCCTCCCTCCCCTCACAGAACAGGAAAAACAGAGACAGTCACTATGATTACTGGCAGTGCAATGTCACAGCTGAGAGATGGAGGCAGGAAAAATCATTTTCAGTCTGCCTTGGCTTATGGCTGTGTCAGGCCAATTGACATAGGCTACAACACCAAGGCTACATCAAAATGTTGTTATGCTCTGCATAGTTGTGTGGGATTGTCTTCACTTGCGACATTAGACAAGCTCCTAGCATAACATTATCAGTCTCCAAAATCCCCCGAAAGTCGAGTGTGGGCTGCCCAAGTGGCTGGGTAATCAAAAACTGTCACATGTGTAATGTTCCCATCCCCAGCTGATGTATTTGTACCATAGTGTTCAAATACTTTGGCTGTTCCGATGATCCCTGGAGTCTCTTAGCCAGGGTACGACAACAACAACAACAACATCATCAGTAATTAGCTAAAAGCTGAACATAAGTTCTCTCGCTGTCAGTGACATACAAACTAGCAGACAGATTTCAATCTGTATAACTAAATAACGAATTGGAATGATAAGGAAACTAGAGCAAGCAGCAGGAACACGGAATTGCAAGCACATCAACATTATGCATCATCATACTGAGCTCTCGCCCACTAGACTTCCAAGAACAACTACTCACAGTGCAGATCTCCAAACAGACAAATGAATTACTCTCCTCGGCGTGAGACATAAAATCAGTCTGATTGCTGGTGCTGAATGCTACACAGTATTGTGTGCGTATAAGTGATGGGTGTATTGCTTTGAGGGGAAGATAACTGTGTTTTGTTTCACTTCCCAAGACTTCATAGAGATAATTAAAATTGCAGGCGTTCTTCCTTTTTACTGACAAGGCGTGCTTTCAATGTGGAAGACACATTATGAAGATGTAGAGACGGAATATTTTCTTCCATGCGTAAAAGCTATAATTGGACGGATGGGGATAGGCGGAATATACAAGACTTCATTTGTGCATTTAATGAGAAAGTATTAATTATTTGTTCATTCACTCACTTGTTTGTTTAACCCTCTTGCATTCGATTCGCCCGTATCCGGCCGCTGTGTTTGTCTCCCCTGCTAATCGTTCCGGCCGCAACCGGCCATACGTGCTGCGTTACTTTCCCTCACACACTGTGACCTCGTTTTAAGTCAAGACTGGCCCAAAATAAACGTGCATCCCTGAGAGGTGTCCAATGAAATCTTAGCAGTAGTATGGGGTGTGGGAAACGATTCATTCACAAAGACTAGGGTCGTGAACTGACCGCATTCCATTGCTGCAGACGGCATCGCCTTGTTTCTGAAAATGGCGTCTGCTAGCGCTTCTATCGACGGCGATTTTTAGGATTATATGAAGAGGAGTTGGATAAAATACTACAAGAAGTAGAAAGATATGAAAGAGAGGAGTTAAATGAAAGTGATGTGGATGTTTGAGAGGAAGAAGAGGGAGAAGAAGGTGAAGAAAGTGATGAAGATGATGATGTGCCTTTGTCTGCATTAGTGACCATGTGGCGACTGGCCACTTCCGCACCTGCAGTTCAGCTTTTTGAGGAGGAGACTGGGCCAAATCATGATTTGCCAGACACAGCTACACCTCTGGATTATTTTTTTCTCTTCCTGCCGCAGTTGTTTTTTTACTACAGCTGCTGACCAGACAAACCTGTACGCCAGGCAGCAAATGACAAAGCGGGGACAACTTGACCCACTTTGGCAGGATATGACACCTGCTGAGATGCGCGCATACATAGCTGTGCTCGTCATAAAGGAATCTAACATCTGCCAAGACTCTGGTGCTATTGGTCGACAGATCTTTGGTTTAGCGAGCCATGGATCAGCGGGGTGATGTCGAAAACATGGTTTCTGCCATGCAGCAAACATGGTAGAAACCATGGATCAAGAGTAGTGTTTACCATATTGGTGACATGTGACAGTGATGACGCTCACCTTCCGGCTGTGTGTGACCAGACATCACATTAGAGTACAAATAATGGAGTTTACTTCTTTCTGTGACTGTGTATAGTCCGGTGTTAAAAATCGTTCAGTAGTGACAACACACCTTTTAGGATAAAAACAAAAACCGTAAAGTTACCTGTCTGCATGTTTGAGTATGTGACAATCATGTGACATTTTGTGACACCCCAGACTGGATTTACTGAAACAGGTCTGCTGTTTACAAGTTGAGGTAGGCCACTCTTTGATGATTTATACTAACAAATGCATGCTGACAATGTTACTGTCTGTCTGGTGTATCATAGTAACATTGTCAACGTTTGATGTCCCATTGTTTTGTGACAAACAGGGTGACAATGACGCCAACATGCATCTCAAACATGTGACATCTCTGCATTATGAAATATGATGTGTTAGAATTTTGCATACTAAATTTGACAGCCCTGCAGTGGAAACTTTGTCCACTACAGCCTTTCAAAGGCAGTAGGTGAGTTTGAGGTTAAATTTCTCAGAACAATACGAATACTAGGAGCAGTTCTAGGCTGGAAAATGCGAATGCAAGAGGGTTAAAGGCACACAGCCGAGTAGGATGCCACATGTAAATTCACTCTAACACTTTTTTAAAACTTAAAAAAAATTGCTGTCCCAACTTCTGCGCCACCTCAGAGGCAGTGCACCCATGCCGCTCATTCCGACACCCCATCCACAGCCACAGCCCGGCCGGTCCCGCCTCAGCCCCGGCACCGGCAATCCACAGGGAGCAGTCAATGTCAAGTCGTCAAGAGGCAACCCACCGGAGGAGACACTGCACTGCTGCTGAGTCACCCCGGTGGTGTTCAGTGGCGCCTGTTCTGATCTAACATACGCAGGACGCCACCTACTAAGCCCCCTACTGACGACAATAATTGCTTAGTCGCGGAGCCGGCGCGAGTGAGCTCTCCCTCCAGAGGGCGCCACCACGTCCGTCCAACGACAGCCCCCATGGACCCGCCGATGCCGGTGACCCCGACGGAACCAAACCAAGGCCACAGACGTGGAGAAGACATCGAAACTGAGGTCACCATGAGAGCAGCATGAAGGGCCACATAATTTGAGACTTTTTTTTTTTTTTTAATGCTGATCGATGAGAATGAGGATGATGAAGATGATGCTACGGATTTCCATTTCGGTCTGAAACTACATGACAGGGCTGTACTCTACGCTTCCTTTCATAATATATCCCGGCGTCAGCCAGGCCCGAGAGATAAAGGCACCTGCAGTGTTGGTCAGGAAATTTGAGCAACACTCTCAGAAACGCATCCATTAAGTGGATGAAACTCGACTGTGTGGTCCCAGTCTTCCCAATTGAGTCCGCAGCAAACTCAACTCTGGGTAGGAGCCGGTCAGGGCAGGAAAACCCACATGACTCTGATGGGATTCGAACCCCCACGATCTCCCAGCCGGGAGTCCGCGACGCTAACCACTTAAGCTTTCAGACAGACCCCCTGCTGTCAGCGCAGCAGTAACATTGTTGGACAAGCGAGAGCAGACTGAGTATTCCTGTATCAGAAGAGTCGTTATAAAATGGATTGAGTTCACTAGCCTGAAAAAGAAACATTTGACATTCGACAAGCTGCAGATAAAAATGAACAGGAGGATGGTAAACCTGTTTGATAAAAATCACTGCACTGACACATCTACAATTACAGTTCCAAAGTCTCACAGAGATGTTTAACAAAAGTTACCACAACAACAATAACAAAAGCTGCAACAAACTTTTGGATCTGCAAAAATTATTCCCATTAATGAATGAACACAATGAACCATACAGAACAAGTCTTTACCTTCATGCTTCAATGCAAGTACTATCAGAGTTTTTAGTGACACAGTTCATTACATCCATAATCTTCCTTTAAAAAAGACAACAACCCCCCCACCCCCCCCCAAAAAAAAACAGAAAAAAAAAGAAAAAAAAAAAAAAAAAGAAAAAGCTTTAACAAAACCTAATGACTCTCATCCTGAAATAGTAATAGAGGACGGCAGACAGACAAACATGCAGACACACAAGCATGGAGAAAATCATTTGCATCGAGTCTTATCATCCTCTGCATAAACGTTTCTTTTTGCTTCATGATGTGGTTGTGCACTGTCCTCACTGGGCTCAGGTCTGCCATGACACACTGACCACCTACAGCCATTGGACAATATCACCAGACATCCTGTCACCTTCCCTTCACAATGTATCCCAGCATCCCCCTCTCCATCTGACTCAGACACTGGGAGCGTCTGTCACAAAATCTGACAGACGTTTTCTGATCCACCCATTCAGGGAATACAACTCTGACTGTGTAGTTCCAGTCATCTCAGTTTGGCCCATGGCACACTGAAAGGCTCTGGTAGGAGCAAGGTGAGGATTATATCCCTGTTAACAGGTTCGGAAGAGACTTGAACCTGCAAATTGTATCCTTCAACTGTGACACTGACCACTTCATTATGTCAGCTGGTTTGTTGCCCATGAGGTCCACTTCTGCTGCTAATATGTTTTTTTTCATGGCAACTGAACAGTGGGTATCTGAAAAGGAAGCTCCTCAAAAACATAGTACTGTGTTGGCGTTATGAAATGTACCTGAAATTAAATGGCGATTCAAAAATGTCATGACATTGGCATTCTTGTTCTGTGTGCATAATCATGTAATCTAGGTAAATGAATTTTGGGGTGATAAAAAAAATGAACTGATCCATCTCTCTCAGCGTTTACCTTTCTATTACGGCCTCTCCAATTCAGCATGAACATTTGGTTCATTATTCACACCATTCAGAGTACACCAATAAGACAAAAGCTCACACTCACATCAGTGGTCCACCTGTATGATATGTAACACACACTTCTATCAGAGGTCCACCTGTTTGACATGTGACACACACTTGTATCAGTGGACCACCTGTATGACATGTGACACACACTTGTATCAGAGGTCCACATGTATGACATGTGACACACACACTTGTATCAGAGGTACACCTGTATGACATGTGACACACACTTGTATCAGAGGTACACCTGTATGACATGTGACACACACTTGTATCAGTGGTACACCTGTATGACATGTGACACACACTTGTATCAGAGGTACACCTGTATGACATGAGACACACACTTGTATCAGAGGTACACCTGTATGACATGTGACACACACTTGTATCAGAGGTACACCTGTATGACATGAGACACACACTTGTATCAGAGGTCCACCTGTATGACATGTGACACACACTTGTATCAGTGGTACACCTGTATGACATGAGACACACACTTGTATCAGAGGTCCACCTGTATGACATGTGACACACACTTGTATCAGAGGTACACCTGTATGACATGTGACACACACTTGTATCAGAGGTCCACCTGTATGACACGTAACACACACTTGTATCAGAGGTCCACCTGTATGACACGTGACACACACTTGTATCAGTGGTCCACCTGTATGACATGTAACACACACTTGTATCAGAGGTCCACCTGTATGACATGTAACACACACTTGTATCAGAGGTCCACCTGTATGACATGTAACACACACTTGTATCAGAGGTCCACCTGTATGACATGTGACACACACTTGTATCAGAGGTCCACCTGTATGACACGTAACACACACTTGTATCAGAGGTACACCTGTATGACACGTAACACACACTTGTATCAGAGGTACACCTGTATGACATGTAACACACACTGATATTAGTAGTACACCTGTATGACATGTAACACACACTGATATTAGTAGTACACCTGTATGACATGAAACACGCACTTGTATTAGTGGTACACCCGTGTAATATGTAACACATCCGTATCAGTGGTGCACTTGTAATATACGTATCTCAGACTCACATCAACAGCGGTTGGCGACTCCAGCTTCTTGATCTTCATCAGCTGAGGGGCATCTTTGTGCGGAGTATCCATGGCAACCTCAGTCTGTATGGCATGCTGCACAGACTGGGAGCGGTGGTCAGGGGCCATGCCTATCGACTCCAACACCAGTGGTTTAGATTTGTCTCCCTTCCTCGCATCTGACTGCCGATAGGACACATCTTCGGAGGGTCTTGTGCTTGACACACTGGACACGGAGCCCCTGGAAGCACTGCTGGTTCTGGTGCCAGTGGACGGGACGTTCGACTGGTCCACGCAGGACTGTCTCTCTCACCTGCTGTCCAGTGCTGCCTTCTGCAGCCCTCGCGCTGACGGTGCCATTGCATTCACTGAACCAGATATGTCTGTTATTGCCGAAGATGACGACTCTTTCCTACCTGTGTTGGCAGCAAGAGGGGAGGGAACTCTCCCCTGAAGAATGTTCCGATCCTTTTTTTCCTATCCCAGAGTCCCCTGCCTTGGCAGAGGTCAGGGACTTTTTTTCTTTGCGGGGAGCAGACACAGGGGAGGGAGGACGCACTTTGGTGGACGGGGACTTCACGCTGGATGACCTGCCCCTGCCCGGGTCTGTGCCACCTGTGTCCATGTTGGAGGGTGGGTGGGGGGGGGAGAGGGGGTGATGGTCGAGGAGGAGGAGGAGGAGGACTGTGTTTTGGCCAGGGGAGGTTTGGGTGGTGTTGACACAGACGACACAGACTCAAACAACACCAGGGTTGGTTTTGTCACTCTGAACTCCTGAACTTTTGCCCTCAGCCTCTGTCTGCTTGGCAGTTTGCAGATCTGTTCAGAAATAAACATCATACTCTTGTGAGCAACTGACTCATACACAGATCTGTTCTGGAATAAACATCATACATTTGTGAACAACTGATTCACACACAGATCTGTTCCGGAATAAACATCATACATTTACTCCACACATAGATCTGTTCAGGAATACACATCAAAGATTTGTGAGCAACTGACTCACACAGATCTGTTCAGGAATAAACATTATACATTTACTCCACACATAGATCTGTTCAGGAATAAACATCACACATTGTGAGGATCTGATTCACACACAGATCTGTTCAGGAATAAACATCACACATTCATTCCACACACACAAAAGATTTGCCATCATTCTGGACAGATCATTTCAGGTCACAGATTACATCAAATTAAACTCCAATACCAGTCACAACCATGACAGTTAGCAATTATACTGTTCATGAATTAGAACGTGCTAAAGTTTTAAACTTCATCCAGTGCATTATCAGATAATGAACAGTCTCCTCCATTTTGATACCCCCACACCCCCTCCTTTCAGTAAATTCTGCAACTTTTCTATATACCCATGATGCTGGTGAGAAAACTTGAGATCCTGTACGTTTTCTCTGAGAGTGACTCCAAGAAGGAAAGAAGGCAGGAAAGACACAGTGACCACGACACACTGTCTGCTGAATCCTCAGGGAGGAAAAAACACGGCGACCATGACATTCTACAGATCTCAATCTGGACCACACAGTCTGCTGAATCCTCAGGGAGGAAAAACACGGCGACCATGACATTCTACAGATCTCAACCTGGACCACACAGTCTGCTGAATCCTCAGGGAAGAAAGACACAGCGACCATGACATTCTACAGATCTGAATCTGGACCACACAGTCTGCTGAATCCTCAGGGAAGAAAGACACATCGACCATGACATTCTACAGATCTGAATCTGGACCACACAGTCTGCTAAATCCTCAGGGAAGAAAGCCACACACTGACCATGACATTCTACAGATCTGAATCTGACCACACAGTCTGCTAAATCCTCAGGGAAGAAAGACACATCGACCATGACATTCTTCTACAGATCTGAATCTAGAGCACACTGTCTGATGAACCAACAGTGGAATCCACAGGAATACATACCAAAGTCTTGTGAAAGAAAACTATCTGTAATGGGAGCCTCCCCTCACCCCTCCCTCCCTTCCCCCCTCCACCAAACCCTCCTCCCTCCCATTTCAAACACTGAAACAAAGAGGTATCTAGACCGGGCTTGGGAAAGCACAGACCTCTGCCACAGCAAAACGGACCCTGCATCTGCCTTCTGACCCACACTGAAATGAAACAGACCTCTGCCACAGCAAAACGGACCCTGCATCTGCCTTCTGACCCACACTGAAATGAAACAGACCTCTGCCACAGCAAAACGGACCCTGCATCTGCCTTCTGATCCACACTGAAATGAAACAGACCTCTGCCACAGCAAAACAGACTATGCATCTGCCTTCTGACCCACACTGAAAATAAATCATTGTGTCCTTGAGCCATATTCCATCTTTCCGCCACATTTCAGTCAAATCAGTCCTGTAATTATCATTAACTCTGGCTGACAGACAGACATAAGCACACAGAGTCCTGATGGGGTAAATGATAACAACAATAAAAAAAACAAACATACACACTACTAATCATCATGCAGATAAGCACAGAGTCCTGATGGGGTAAATGATAACAACAATAAAACAAACATAACACCACTATCATCATCATGAGGATGTCAGTAAAATAAAACAGGGATCAAAGAATTGGCCTTATTCATCATCACCGCCAAACTTTATCCACCATCACTGTCATCCCAGTTCCACATCCCCTGCATGAAGGTCACAAGGTCACCTTTCCAGCCGTTCGCCTCTCCCCTCCTCGTCTCACCTTCTTTGTCAGAGAACACACAGTCGTCCACCTCAGACTCTGAGGGACGCTTGTGGCCACAGCTGCTGTCGCTGCTCATCGTCCTGAACCCCTGGCTCCCTTTCAGCTCCACGACCCCTCCACTCTCTGAGGCTGTGGCTGCCAGGCCAGGGTCCCTGGCTGCCAGGATGGCGAGGGCGGCGTCGTCTCTCTCCGCCTGTTGTTGATGAACTGTGTCCAGGGACAAACAACAAGGCCATCAGCGGATGGAACTAGTCACTGCCATGCTGTGGTGTCATGCTGTGTGGGGTTAGATGTCATATGTGGTACAGAAAGGTTACATGTCCCAAGTGGTCCAGAAAAGATGATATCATGTATGGTATGGTAAAGGCTATGTGTCATCTGTATTGAAGAAACGGTTAGTGTTATGTGTATGAAAGAAAAGGTCATACATCTTACATAGTACTAGAACGGTCAAGTGTTAAACACAAAGCAGATATGGTTATGCAGTACATTTATTATGGAACACATTATGTGTTATATGTATTACAGAAAATGTTATGTGCTATATATGCATAACAGAAAATTTTATGTGTGTTACAAAAAAGATTATCTAATACAGAAATGATTACCTGTCACGCTTATCTCTCTGAGAAGATTTATGTGTCATATGTATCACAGAAAAGATTATGTGCTGTACAACAGAAAAGGTTATGTGTTGTAAGTGTGCCAGCAAGGTTATCTGTCATCTTTGTTTCAAGAAAGGTTATGTGTCCTTCATATTTCATAAAAAGTTATGGGTCATGCATAGTACAGAAAAGGTTATGTATATATGTGGTACAGACTAAGATTATGTGCCATACAGAAAAGGTTATGTGTTATATGTGGTACAGCCTTAGAATATGTGCCGTACAGAAAAAAGGTATACACCAAATGTAGCACAGAAAAAAGTTACAAATGTAGCACAGGAAAAGTTACGTTACCATGTGTACCACAGAAAATTTTTTTGTTGTTTTACAGAAAACAGTATATGTCACCGAGTGTATGTCATCTGTAGTATGGAAAAGGTTATGTACCATATGTCTCATACAAAAAGGTTATGTGTCATATCTACGACAGGCAAGGTTACATATCACCTGTAATTCAGAAAAGCTTACGTGTCTTATGTATTTCAGAAAAGTTTAGGTGTCATATGTATTACAGAAAAGATTATATGTCATACACAGCTCAGAAAATGTTACATGTCATATGTAGTAAGAAAAGATTATGTGTCATATGCAGAACAAAACAGTTTATAGGTCACATGTATTAAAGGAAAGGTTTTGCATCATATCTATATGCACAAAACCGTCCCGGGAACAAGTATCACTCCAGTAGGATAAAATAATGTCTAAAAAGTGAAAAACAAAAAAAAAAAAAGAAAGAAGAAAACCCAACCAACCAAAAAAAAAACAGAAACTGGCTTTAAAAACTGCTTCTGATGATTTTCAGATGGCGAACGAACAACAATGGATCATCAATTCTATCAAAAATTTAGTAAAAACTTGGCTGACTGAAGAAGTCTCAGACAGGGGTGTTAAGATGATGGCGCTGACTGAAGAAGTCTCAGATGGGGGTGTTAGAATGATGGCGCTGACTGAAGAAGTCTCAGACGGAGGTGTTAGGATGATGGTGCTGACTGAACACGTCTCAGATGGGGTGTTACAATGATGGCGCTGACTGAACACGTCTCAGATGGGGGTGTTACAATGATGGCATTGACTGAAAAGTCTCAGACAGGGGTGTTACAATGATGGCTTTGGTATATCCTACAGAATGGGCAGAAATAGTGAGAAAGTGGAAAAGGAATCAGGCTGTGGCATGTGCCTGTACATCAATGAAAGATGATGTGACAGCGTGAATGAGCATGTGAGAAAGCGGAAAAGGAATCAGGCCATGGCATGCGCCTGTACATCAATGAAAGATGATGTGACAGCGTGAATGAGCGTGTGAGAAAGCGAGCGTGTACAAACAAAGGGTTGAACCGATATCTGTGTCTCTGAGACCTTGATACTTGTGATTTTTGTGTATGCCCCAGTTAAACACTATCACTGTCTATGTTGTACAGACAATTGCTCTGCTGTTCATGACCTTCCACTTACTTCCACCCATGTTCCTCCTTCTATTGTCTGTGATGTTAATCATTCTGACCTACTGAATAGTTTCTCCTACTTTCAGTTGACACTTGACCTGACCCAGTGACAAGACAATGGACTTACGTCACAGAAAAACATCCCCCTGCTCATACATCACTTCCCCTTCCACTCCTCAGTGAGGCCTGACACTGCCCTAGCTGGTTCCTGTCTACAGGCCCCAAACCCAGACTGAACGTGTTGTGGGAAACAGCCTGGAAGTGGGGTGAGTGTTGAGGAGCTGAGAGGATGGAATGTACCGACTGGGCTGTGCTCATTAGTTCATGTTACAAGTTTCACCAGGCAACTGACGTTGTTATTGATACATCTGTTTCTGTGAAGACACGACTGTTTCCTCAAAAACCATTAAAAAATGTTCCCAATAAAAAAAAAATGTGGTTTACAAAGTCTTTCAAAACATGTTATTTACATGAAAAGTAAACAATGTTTCAGACAAGGAACCGAGAGGGCAGATAACAAATTCTTTGAAAGCAAGAGGCAAAGAGATTTTCAAACCAACACAGAGCAGCAATTTCTAACAGGCAGTGAAAGAAGCAAGAGACGTAACTCTTACTGGGAGAAACAGAAGACAAAAAGGCATTAGGCAGATGAACATGAATGAACAGAAGGAATTGTCGTATCAACTGAAAACTACTTCTTGTTGGTTTTGAAAGGGAATATTTGGGTAAGGAACTACATGCAACACTATCAAAGCTGCTTGAAAGAATCAGAGATGAACAGGACTTTGACATCGATGAGAGGGTGAAGAACACCCCTTGAAATGTTTTGCATGAACTCATGCTTTATCTAACTTCCATCCTTTCTGTTTTACTTCACAAATTCAAAAGAGTAAAATCACTAAAACAGAAGACCAGAAGGGAACAGATATTTAGTGTTATACCTGTGACTTGGGTCGAATGACTGGGTCCTCCACCATGAGAGAGCTGTGTTCAAAGGTCGGTGAGCCCCCGCTCACAGTGGCACGTCGCTGTTTGGCATCTGGCATGATGGGAAGATTGTACTGCGGAGACTCCGAGCCGGAGCGGAAAACATCGTTGTCTGTGTCGTTGCCGTCCCCTTCTGTCGTCTCACTCTTGTCTCTGCAGCACAGTGGAAACACACACACTAGTGTTTTATTTTTAGTTAGGACATTGCATGGCAGGTGTAAAGACTGGTCAGGACATTGCATGGCAGGTGTGTAAAGATCAGTCAGGACATTGCAGGGGAGGTGTAAAGCTTGGTCAGGACACTGTATGGCAGGTCTAAAGCTTGGTCAGGACATTGTATGGCAGGTGTAAAGCTTGGTCAGGACACTGTATGGCAGGTCTCAAGCTTGGTCAGGACATTGTATGGCAGGTGTAAACTTGGTCAGGACATTGTATGGCAGGTGTAAAGCTTGGTCAGGACA
This sequence comes from Conus betulinus, assembly GCA_016801955.1. Lineage (NCBI taxonomy): Eukaryota > Metazoa > Mollusca > Gastropoda > Neogastropoda > Conidae > Conus > Conus betulinus. The sequence continues at coordinate 22,314 of JADBJO010023182.1, forward strand.
TTGTATGGCAGGTGTAAAGCTTGGTCAGGACATTGTATGGCAGGTGTAAAGCTTGGTCAGGACATTGTATGGCAGGTGTAAAGCTTGGTCAGGACATTGAACAGCAGGTCTAAAGCTTGGTCAGGACATTGTATGGCAGGTGTCAAGCTTGGTCAGGACACTGCATGGCAGGTGTCAAGCTTGGTCAGGAGGACTGCATGGCAGGTGTAAAGCTTGGTCAGGACACTGCATGGCAGGTGTAAAGCTTGGTCAGGACATTGTATGGCAGGTGTCAAGCTTGGTCAGGACACTGCATGGCAGGTGTCAAGCTTGGTCAGGACACTGTATGGCAGGTGTCAAGCTTGGTCAGGACACTGCATGGCAGGTGTAAAGCTTGGTCAGGACATTGTATGGCAGGTGTCAAGCTTGGTCAGGACACTGCATGGCAGGTGTAAAGCTTGGTCAGGACATTGCATGGCAGGTGTCAAGCTTGGTCAGGACACTGCATGGCAGGTCAAGCTTGGTCAGGACATTGTATGGCAGGTGTGTAAAGCTTGGTCAGAACATTGCATGGCAGGTGTAAAGCTTGGTCAGGACATTGCATGGCAGGTGTAAAGCTTGGTCAGGACATTATATGGCAGGTGTAAAGCTTGGTCAGGACACTGCATGGCAGGTGTAAAGCTTGGTCAGGACATTGCATGGCATGTGTAAAGCTTGGTCATGGTCTGAGGAAAGCGTGCCCTAAGGCCCATGGAAAACAGTCTGACATGTAATGCAGTCTGACATGTGATGCAGTGTGACATGTAATGCAGTGTGACATGTAATGCAGTATAACATGTAATGCAGTGACATGTAATGCAGTCTGACATGTGATGCAGTGTGACATGTAATGCAGTGTAACATGTGATGCAGTGTGACATGTAATGCAGTGTGACATGTAATGCAGTGTAACATGTGATGCAGTGTGACATGTAATGCAGTGTGACATGTAATGCAGTATAAACATGTAATGCAGTGTGACATGTAATGCAGTCTGACATGTGATGCAGTGTGACATGTAATGCAGTGTAACATGTGATGCAGTGTGACATGTAATGCAGTGTGACATGTAATGCAGTATAACATGTAATGCAGTCCGACATGTAACGCAGTGTGACATGTAATGCAGTGTAACATGTAACACACAGTGTGACATGTAACGCAGTCTGACATGTAACACAGTGTGACATGTAACGCAGTCTGACATGTAACGCAGTCTGACATGTAACATGTAATGCAGTTTGTCATGTAATGCACTGTGAGATGTAACACAGTGTGTCATGTAGTGCAGTATGACATGTAACGCAGTGTGACATGTAACGCAGTGTGACATGTAACGCAGTCTGACATGTAATGCAGTCTGACATGTAAACACAGTGTGACATGTGATGCAGTGTGAGATGTAACACAGTGTGACATGTAATGCAGTGCGAGATGTAACACAGTGTGTCATGTGATGCAAGTGTGACATGTAATGCAGTGCGAGATGTAACACAGTGTGACATGTGATGCAGTGTGACATGTAATGCAGTGCGAGATGTAACACAGTGTGACATGTAACACAGTGTGACATGTAATGCAGTCTGACATGTAATGCAGTCTGACATGTAATGCAGTCTGACATGTAACACAGTGTGACATGTGATGCAGTGTGAGATGTAACACAGTGTGACATGTGATGCAGTGTGACATGTAATGCAGTGTGACATGTAATGCAGTCTGACATGTAATGCAGTCTAACATGTGACATCTAACACAGTGTGACATATAACACTGTGTAACATGTAATGCAGTGTGACATGTGATGCAGTGACATGTAATGAAGTCTGACATGTAGCATGTAACGCAGCAGTGTGACATGTAATTCAGTGTGACATGTAATGCAGTGTGACACATGTAATTCAGTGTAACATGTAATTCAGTGTGACATGTAATGCAGTGTGACATATAATGCAGTGTGACATGTAAACACAGTGCGACATGTAACGCAGTGTGACATGGGGGTAGCTTCCCTGCCCCCAACCTGTGGTGTAACACCCCATGCCTCTGCAAAGAAGCTGACATCTCTGAAGACAAAGTGCGGCTGCCCCATCATAGCCAGTAGACCAATACTGATATACATGCAGTCCCTTCGCTGTGAGCAGACGTCCAAAAGGTTCCTTGGGATAATGCTAATGAAAAAACAACCATGATACAAAATGAGGCTTAAACTTACCACAATGAAATAACAATGATCGAACCAGCATTCAAAACATTCAGCAAGATAACAACAATTATCCAACTGGCTTTCAATCCTTACAGGACAGGATGGAACAAGCATTCGAAATTCACAGCAACAAAATGATAGCAGCGCAACAGGTGTCGAAGACTGACAGAAAAGTAGGTTTCGCTATGCCCTGTCACACACATAACACTGAATACACCAGGCACACACACACACACACACACACACACACACAAGCACACACACAAGCACATATTTGCAAGCACAGAAGGCAAAGCGAGAGAAAAAGACAACAGAAAGTAGGTCAGTAAAGAAAACAAGGAAACTATACACAACCAAAATCAGCCACACCTTGACATCCTGTCGTCTTCACTGTTTACAGACACACATAAACCCTTGCTGATTGTTCTGACATCACTCCCCTTCCCATGACACACAGAGACTTACTCCTTTTTTAAGAAATACAGCGGTTGTCTACATCATTACTAGACTTGCCACATGGTTTTCCCAGAAATCAAACAACGCCCTTCCCTGTGCTCCTATTCTTATCAGATAGTTGATCCTTGGGGCCCCCAGGCCAAGGAAAGGTCACCTGGTTAGGCGACAGTAGCAACATGTGCCTGAAATGACCAGTCAACCAGTGTGACCATACAGCCCCACTGATCATCAAACCTTGTGGAGATACCTCAAAATCAACCTTTGTTTAGCCTCTGATTCACACTGCAGACCTCTAGGCTGCATCAAAGCAAGGTAGACAAATGTTGTAATTGGTTTAGAGATTAATCCCAGAGAGAGGCTCTTCAGATGTATATGTTTCGTTCTTACTTATTTCTATTCGTGTGCTAAAAAATTGTGAGCATTTGTATGTACTTTTACTAATATAACCAAAGCTGGCCACCAAAATTTCATCATGTTGCATTGCGTGCCATTTTTAAGGGGGGTGGGGTGGGTGGGGTGGGGGGGGGGGGGGAGATGGGAGAAGGGGGAGGCGGAAGGATGGCCAGTTGACTGGCTGGTCTTTGTGCACTTCTTCACTACATGGCAATGAATCTGACTTCTCTCCCCCTGGTACTGGACTACACCACACAGACATTGGACAGGTTCAACATGACAGAAGTAATATACTGATTCTGTAGGCTAATGTCAACACTGAACAGGTTCAGCATGACAGATGTAATACTGATTCTGTAGGCTAATGTCAACACTGGACAGGTTTAGCATGACAGATGTAATACTGATTCTGTAGGCTAATGTCAACACTGGACAGGTTCAGCATGACAGATGTAATACTGATTCTGTAGGCTAATGTCAACACTGGACAGGTTCAGCATGACAGATGTAATACTGATTCTGTAGGCTACATGTCAAACACTGGACAGATTCAACATGGCAGATGTAATACTGATTCTGTAGGCTACATGTCAACACTGGACAGATTCAACATGACAGACATAATACTGATTCTGTAGGCTACATGTCAACACTGGACAGATTCTACATCACAGATGTAATATTGATTCTGCAGGCTACATGTCAACACTGGACAGATTCAACATAACAGATGTAATACTGATTCTGTAGGCTACGTGTAGAACACTGTACAGATTAACTCTCAACAGTTTTTGAGGTTTTTCTGCATTTTGCATGACAGATGTTGGTGTTTTTTTTCGTAACATTTCTGCACATTATTTCTAAAATAATAATATTTTTGTGATGAATGTGTCTATTATGGGTTTTTTAGGCAATATAATTGTTTCAGATAACAAATATGTTGTTTTAAATACCATAATTCCGGGAAGAAAACCGTTGATCACCGGTGATCGAAGTGTAATACTGATTCTGTAGGCTTCATGTCAAACACTGGACAAATTCAACACAACAGATGTAGTACTGAATCTGTAGGCTACATGTCAAACACTGGACAGATTCAACAAGACAGATGTAATGCTGATTCTGTAGCTACATGTCAACACAGCAAAGGTTTTACTTACTAAGTAATATGATCTAGTCGTCTACATCAACGCTAAACTGACACCAACATCTGTCAATACTTCATGAAATACTTCATATTGACATCTGTCAACACCTGACATCTGTCCACACCAGATATCTATAAAAACATGGCTTAACAATGACACCTGTTAACATCAGACACCATACTGAACATTTGACACCACCACACTTCACACTGTCATTTGACACCACCACACTTCACACCGTCATCTGACAACACCACAGTTCACACCTTCATCTGACCACACATTTCACACACTGTCATCTGACAACACCACACTTCACACTGTCATCTGACAACACATTTCACACTGTCATCTGACAACAC
>JADBJO010023183.1:5000-26896 GCA_016801955.1 Conus betulinus
GGGAATGTGGGGCTCTTCCGGACAGTATTTTGGACACAAAAAACAGCTTTGTTATACTCTAATTTCATTTTTAATGACAAAATGTACAGTACCTTATAGTCAGAGGCTAACAGAGTCGACGGCTTTAAAAGAACAATTTCAAGGCTCGTCTATATAGACTTACTAGAGGTTTCATTATATTATTGCTTGCTGAATCCCAAACGGTTGAAAACATGATTTATGTAAGATTCTATGTAAGCACAGAATAACATTTTTCGACTGTGTAGATTCAAGAATGTTTTCACTTTAGAGAATTGATAGATCTTTCTATGCATAATGTTACATATCCTTGTAATATGATCTGACCAAGACAAATTATTATCAATGACGATTCCAAGAGCTTTATGGCTATTAGTTTCTTCAATCTTTTTGTCATTTAAGTAAAGAACAGATAAAATATCAGGAAGATTTTGACGTTTTTGTCGAGTTGTTTTAAGCATGAATTTTGTTTTCTGTGGATGTGGACACATGTGATTTAGTTCAGAGCAGTCGACCAGGTGGTTAATATTTTCTTGAAGAGCTGTGGAGACCTCGACGACATTGGTGCTACTGATGTGTAAAGTTGTGTCGTCAGCAAATAACTCGCATGCTGCAGTAAGAACTAAAGGTAAGTCGTAATGTAAATGGAAAATAATAAAGGACCTAGGGCAGAACCTTGTGGAACACCGTATTCAACAGGCAATGCAGAGGATGTTTTTCCGCTAAAAGTTACTGATTGTTTTCTCTCAGACAGGACAGATGACATAAGTACTAATGAATTAGTAGACAAACGATAGATCTTAAGTTTTTTAGGAGTGCATGGTCAAGTACATCCAAGGCTTTAGTGAAATCAACAAAGAGAGCACCTGTGATTTTGTCGTTGTTGATATTAGTCAACCATTTGTCTACTAAGGATGTCAGTGCAGTATGGCATGAGAAGTTTGCTCTGAAACCCGATTGGTTCGGATGGGGAAAAAAAAAATTGTGAAAATCGAAATGATGAAGAATAGACTTTTTGATGTGATTTTTTAAGGGTTTCTAAGAGAGAGAGAGTAGAGAGAGAGAGAGAGAGAGAGAGAGAGAGAGAGAGAGAGAGAGAGAGAGAGAGAGAGAGAGAGAGAGAGAGAGAGCAGTGATATATGATATGATTTACTGCTCTAAAGCGATACGGCTTCATAAGCAAGTCGGCGCAATGAACAATAACACAGACCATTAAACAAGGCAGCACGGAAAGTCCGACATGGAAACCATGGCAAACAATGTTTTTTTCCCCTCTTGGCATCTGTCCCACAGTATTCGGTCCGTCATGCGAGTCTCAGGAACCCAGGCTGTCAGCCCAGGTAGAACTGAATCAGGCCATGCAGCGTCCCCAATCTCACGTGCTTGGATATCGGCGTGTTGTGCACCAACAACACGTTTCCCTTTACGGAGAGACTGGCAAGTTTTGCACGTTCTTCTGTCAGCATGTTTTTGCCGTCCTGCTTCACATACCAGAACACACATTTGCTGTCACCAGAGAAAGCCGCACAAGAAAATTCCAGGACTAGATCGTCTGATTTGCACATGAGCACATCAGTCATCCGCAGATCGCTGGACTGTCACTTTTTGGAAAGATTTATTTCTGTCTTTGTCCCTCAATCGTCTTTGCACAGGCTATTTTGTGAGGGTAGCGACATAGCTTTTAACGACACTGGTACCTAAACTACCAACAGAACTGTCTATCACGAGTTCGATGTCCGTGTCAAGTTGTGGAATGCTAGAGCTGTCACAGTCAGTCATGCCTGAACTTTCGTTGGTCTCGTTCACTTGAAACACATTAGACTGCGCTTCGTCCTCGTCTTGCTCGCTATCGTTTTGGTTCGGCCGTGTTGTCAAAACGTAGTCCTGTGTATTTGACGTTTCCGACTGCGTGTCAGGTGAAAACGGCGTTTCCAGTCGCCGTACCATGTCACGCTCATGATCATGCCTCGTACTTGCCTGATTCTGCTGCTGTCTGGCCCTTTCCCGGTCACGTCGAATCTGACAGGGTGGCTTTCTTCTGTAATATTGCACCGTGTATTCCAATACAGGATAAGGTCCGCTACATTTGTTGACACTGGCGAGTTGGCAGGCTTGAGGCGTAAGACAACCACTATGCTGTCTCCTTCTCAAGCCACTTTCCAACTGCTCACCGTGTTGTCCATCAGCAGGGCACTCAGGCTCCTCTCTCCACCAGTGGCTGGCAGTCCAGTAACTGGCATGTTGACGATCAAATCAGCGAGTTTACTACAGCTCTTCCGATGTGCGTCTTTTTGCTGCGCTTCACGTCACGTGACCGAGAGCAGAGAGAGAGAGAGAGAGAGAGAGAGAGAGAGAGAGAGAGAGAGAGAGAGAGAGAGAGAGAGAGAGAGAGAGAGAGAGAGAGGAGCGTTGTTGTTGTTGTTGTTGTTGTTCAGTTTAACGTCTTCCCACTTAAAGTGATTTCAGACGGATTGTGTAATCGTGTGTGCGTGCGTGCGTGCGTGAGTGCGCGAGGCGCGCGCGCGCGAGTGTCTGTGTGTGCGTGTGTGTGTGTATGTGTGTGTGTGTGTGTGTAACGAACAAAGTAAAGCATAATTATTTAAAATTTTTGGTAAAGTCAGTGGAGTCGATCTATTATGTGAGATATTAGAACCAGCTTTGAGCACTGTATTCTCTTTACTCTTGGACAATCTAGTAGTAGGTGACGTACACTAAGCGTTTCCCCACACATGCATGTAACATTTTTACTGTATTTGGTTCGAAGTGAATTTAAACGCATCCTATGAATTAAAGTTACTACCTCTCTAGATGTCGTATTTTCAAATTTGTCTAATTGAGTTTTGGGGTGGATGTCGGGGATTTGGCTGTATACAGTTGTGATAATTGGCTATCTGTGTCTTCCAATAACCTCTTGAAACTGTTAAAGGATGCTCTAGTAATTAAAGTATAACATTCTGATAGGTCTAGCGGAATGTTCAGAGTAGTCGTTCCTTCAATGTTGCGAGCTGCTCTCCGAGCAGCTTGATCAACTTTCTCATTTGTTGAAATTCCACAATGTGAGGGCACCCACCAATAATTTGCTTTGGTTTGTTCCCATTTGGGAATGGGTGGAAAAGGACGGATTGATAGTTATTTTACTTTGGTTTGGTTACTGTTTTTTTTTTCCAGAAGAGTAGATGTGTATGACTGAATAGATTTTGCTGATTTTATGTCTTTTGCTCTTTTAGCAAAAATCTGTATCTGAGTTTAGAGATACTTCATTTGTACAGAAACTTTTTTGTGAAAGGTTCTTTAAAACAAATTTGGTGGAGGACACTTTTCGAAATTCGTTCAAAGGTAAAATTCCAATTTCATAGTATGTCCCAATGTTGCAGGTATGTGTGGGTACTCCAAGAGCAAGTTTATATGCTTTGCAGTCTACACTTTGTAACTTATTGAGTAGATGCTGTGGAGCACTGAAGAATACTTCTTGAGCATAAATCAATCTAGACCGCACAAGAGCAGAAGACAGGAGTGTTAAACTCTTTATCTTGTCCCCATTTTTGTTTGCTTATGATTTTTAGAAAGTTTTAAACTTTTTCTGGCTTATTCAAAATATGTTCAATATGTTGGTTCCATGAAAGTTCTGATGTTAAATATACTCCTAAGAATTAACAGATTTGACGTATTGTAAGACCGATCCATTCAGGGTAAATTGCGAAAGTTTGTCTGGGTCATGTCCCGAGTTAAAAAGCATTAGATTTTTTTTTTTTTCTGCCGACAGTGTCAATCCATTTTCATGTAAGAAACTACTGATATTGTTTAATTCATGTTGATACTTTGATCTTTATGTAATTTAAGAATCTTAATGGGGTTTTCTTTTCATAGTGACTTTCATCCACAGACATATGACATCAGCAAACTGTACTAAAACTACGTCTCTGGATAAGCTTTGGTTTTGTCTGCAATTAGGATATTAAATAGGATTGGAGATAATACTGATCCTTGTGGAAGACCCATTTCCAGTGGAGGAATATATGCTCTATTCTTGTTTGAATAACTCTACTTTGAAGAAAAGCTTTGACATGATCATACATGGTCCCATTTATTCCAATAGTTTTCAGTTTGCACAAAAGTCGTTTTATGCCACACTTGTTCATACGCTTTTCTTATGTCAAAGAAAGTTGCCAAGATGTTTTATGTCTTGCGAATTGCTGTTTTACATGTGTAGTGAGTTTCACTAGATGTTCTGTTGCTGATCTGCCTTCTGAAAACCAGCTTGATTTATAGGAATAATTTGATGTTTATTACAAAAATACAGTAATCTGTTTAGGACAATTCCCATCTGTTTAGGACAATTTCCATTAGTTTGCACGTATGCGACGTTAGGGCAATTGGACGGTAGCTGTTAATGTTACTTCGAGGTTTTCCTTATTTATGTATACGAACTATGTTAGAATGCTTCCATAATGAAGGCAAATTGCCATTTTCCCAGCATTTTTTAATGAAGACCGAGATAAAGCGTTAACATTAAGTGGGACATGACATAGCATTTCCTTAGAGATAACATCTAAACCCACTGATTTTTTTTTTTTTTTTTTTTTTTTTTTTTGGTTCCCAGATTAGCAAGGCATTCCTCTACTTCTTGAACTGTTATGGGAGCATTCAGATAGTGGTTTGCAACAGGGTCTGGATTGTTCTCGGTGAAGTTTTCTTCTTCATGTTCTCAGTGCAGTCTGTTTTCTGTTGATAAACTATCTTTGCTGTCAAGTTTTTGCGAATATGTCAACAAAGGCTTCGGCCTTTTCTAGATTAGATGGGAAATCCAAGTTTGGGAGCTTGACAGGACATCTTAGCAAGTTTACTCCATTTTTCATTGTTAACTTTTCCCACACTTTTTGAAAATCTTTATAATTTGTTATTTCATTCTCACAAAAGTTAGACAGTATTGCTGTTTTTGCTTGTCCTTTGATGTAATTAAAATGATTTTTGGTTCTTTTGTTCTCAAGAAGCTTTTCAGCGCGCTCTTCTCCTTTACTTCGTAAATATTCTCTCAGTTTGATGTTTTTTCTTCTTTTTCTCTCTTTTTTCACACGTCTCATTCCACCAGACATTACCTGTGTGCTTTTTTGAACTTGATTTAACAGGTTTTATCATAGGTATTGATTGATTCGCGGCAGAAAGCAAAGCATTCTGAAACCGATGGTATAGGTCGTCAATAGTTTTTGTATCACGTTCTTTTGTGTCGACGAAGAAAAGCTCTTGGTAATTCTGTGAATTACCCCACTTAGCTAATTTATAATTATATTTTGGGACCTTTTCCTTTGTCAAATCTATTTGTTCAAGCCTTGTAGTTTCGAAGGTTGTAATGACTGGAATATGATCACTATTGAGTGTGTCATCGAGGGTTTGCCAATCACAAAGTGGTGCTAGATCTGGAGATATCAAGGTTAGATCTATTGCACTTGGCTTTTGCTTAGGGTAGTCAGGAACACGTGACATTCTCCCGTCATTCAAAAGATATAAGAACGAGTCGACGAGATTTTCAATAAAACGGTTACTAGTAATCAACTGGCAATCGTTTTCCCAAAACGGGGAACGACCAGTGAAATCTCCCGTTTATATCTATTGTTTTCATCTGGTCTTAAATGTCTCATCCCTGCATCTTATAATGTTAAGAAGATGGTTTACAGGTGAGGCAACCCCCCCCCCCCCCCCCCCCCCCCCCCCCCCCCCCCCCCCCCAAAAAAAAAAAAAAGAAAAAGGTGAATGAAAGGATAGATGGGTGGAGGGAAGATTGTGGGTGTTTGTGTGTGTGTGTGTGTGTGTGTGTGTGTGTGTGTGTGTGTGTGTGTATGCGCGCGCGCGCGTGCGTGTATGTGTGCGTATCATACATTTTCTACGACCATTAAACACGGGCAATGTAGAGCAACACAGACTATGGATTCACAGAGTTTAACTCGACTGATTAAAAATAAATTTTTGATGTTGTTGTCCCCCAAATCGCTAGGTCTTCACTTTGGTTTTGAGGAGATATATATCTTTTTATTTAAAAAAAAAAACTGCTATGAGATTATTCCATTAGTTCCTTTATACAGCCTGGTCATTTCCATGGAATACATCACTTCAAACCAAACTGCATTACAATCACAAGAATATGGTTGATTCTCACTCAGTGTACCTGCTCTCTGCACACATGGTACATGCCATATTCTCTATTGTCTGATGTTTGAAATGTGTGTGTGTGTGTGTGTGTGTGTGTGTGTGTGTGTGTGTGTGTGTGTGTGTGTGTATACACACGTACACGTGCACAAGTACACGCACGTCTGTCTTACATACATTTGTCTCTCTCTCTCTCTCTCTCTCTCTCTCTCTCTCTCTCTCTCTCTCTCTCTCTGTATACGTATATACTTTTTTTCCAATTAAGTTGTGGGGAAAACAAGTGCAGGTTAACAATTTTTCCATCATTATAGTAATGACTTGGCAAGATTTGAAATTGATAAAAAAAAATTGAAGATGTAGTAAATAGGAAAATGTATATCATAACTATGAAAACCCTTCACTAGCTGCGTGAGGAAACTATCGCAATCCCTCTCGAAGGTAGATCTATATATATCGCCTGCTCCGAGGCCTTTTCGTCCGCTGGATCGGACTCATGTGAAGAGCCGGAGTTAACATTGGTTCTGACTCCATTACCCATACAGTCCTTCGAATGAGACTATAAACCGAGGTTCCGTGTGTGAATGCACGCATTAAATCTTGCACACACGTAAAATCCCACTACAAACTTTCGGAAGAGAAGGCCAGTTTGGCCGTTGGTATGGATGACACGCTACACATAGCATGCACCCTGCGTGAGAAATGGAAAGAATGAAGGAAATAAGGAAATTGAGTGAACGATATGACTGACGGATGGTACGGGAAACGATTGAATGATGTGCCGGCAGGCAGCTCATCGGTCGGCACTACCCAGGTAGGCAGCCCGTTGTGTAAACGAGAGTGTTTATTATATTATCTAAAGCACTTAGAGCCTAATCTATGGAGAATAGGCACTATAGAAATCAGCATTATCATTATCATTATAATATCAACAGACAATTCTGGCGTGCCATCTATTCTGCAAAATGATCACCTTGATGTAGCTTTTTAAGTTAAAAAATGATGACGAAAAATGTCTTCGTTTCTACACACAAGAATGCGGAAGAAGGTCATATGGGTGAACAGAGACTGCTGATTAATAATAATCTTATTCAATAGACAAATCTATACTCTCTGATTATGAGTAAAAACAAACAAGCAAACAAACAAAGATGGACACAATGCTATGAGGTCGCGATTTCCTCTAACTTTGCTGGCTTGTACAAAACAGTGACAAAAGCCCACGATCATTGTGAGGTCACAGTGTTCCTAAACCTGAATGACTCCAACAAAGCAGTGACGAAGTCCATAGTCTGTATCTTGTACATGACGTCAATAATCACAATCTAAATACGCATGGTTCTCAATATTTGATTGGGGACACACACACACACACACACACACACACCACACACACACACAGAGAGAGAGAGAGAGAGAGAGAGAGAGAGGAGAGAGGCATGCATCTATCACAGAGTGATGTACATAGGAGCTACACACACACACACACACACACACACACTCTGGTTCAGTCATTGTGTTGCTGGGCCTCTCGGGCCTTTGAGCCTGGCCACAGTGATCATGATGTTAAGGTAGTGGACTTCTGTGGTTTTGTGTATCTATTTTCATTAGTCTAGACAGAAAAGGTCTTAGCTGAAAATTAGAATTCCTGGGAATGTCTCTTATAACTTGTAATCAAGATAATACGTGTGTAAATTCTAAAAGCCTGTTTATTGACAGAATGTTCTGTTTTATTCTGCCTCGTCCTACCCTCTAACTGGTATGTTTCTGAACGTGTATGAAGAAGTTTTTTCTAACATTTCAATTATCAACCTCACACTAGCTCACTTTCAGCCTCGTATCTCTCTCTCTCTCTCTCTCTCTCTCTCTCTCTCTCTCTCTCTATATATATATATATATATATATATATATATATATCTCTCTCTCTAACGATAATAGCACTAGAAATCTTAGTCATTAGTCAGTTGCAGTGTTGATTTATTAACATCTTACGATTACCCGAGTAGATCCCCAGCATCCCCAAATCTTCTAGAAACATCCCAAACGCATGTGAGCACAAACTGTTTGTGTGATAGTTCCATGACCCTCACAACACAATTCCTTTTGTGTGATCGTTGGTAGAAATGCGAGTCGATCCTCCTCCCCTCGCCCTGCAGCCAAGCGTGTTGACTCTACCTACACTGCTTTGGTGTAGGAGCTCGTCAGACCGTAGAGTTGTATCAAAAGCCTGCTATGCTTTATAGGTACATCGACATGGATGAATAATTGTCCATAAACCGTTTTTTTTTTAATTTTTTTTTTTATTCATATACATCTTAGATAGATATTGTTGCAAAGTTCACAAAACCTATAGTTGTCAGACTTCCAAGTTCCTTACCATGTAGTAGGGTGCACGCGTGCCATTGTGTTGTGCCATGACTCAGCACAGTGCGCGTCCACTGAGCAGCGGTGTTGTTTTGGTTCAGTGACCCTACACACGCTCTGCCAGTCAAGGCCATCTCGGTCCCTTTTGAGGTTGTGTAGTAGTTCTGAGGAGGACAGTGGAGGAGGAGATGAGAGAGGCAGGCAAGACCTGGAATGAACTGAGCTGGCTTGCCCAGGACAGAGAGGGTGGAGGGAGCTTGTTGGCGCCTTATGTCTCGGGTTGCGGGATGAAGAGGATTAATTCTTTTGCTCGGTCGCGCACGTCACATTTCGTCGGTTAAATGACGCCAATATTCTTGTTAACAAGAAAATGTCAGCCTTCCTCCCACCCCAACGAACGGCTAGCCTTCAGTTGCCAGACATCCGATCGCTCCGAATTAAGTTGAACATCCTGTCCGCAGTTGAAAAAAAAATCAGGAACGCTTAGTGCCACTTTTCCCCCATGTCTCGTTTTCATTTTATACTTCGCGGTGTCTGACATGTTCAGCCTATAATAAGGAACTCATTTGAATGAAAGCACCCAGTTCATACCTGTGAAAAGTTCTGATATATGTATTGTCGTTTTTATTGTTCATCCATCAGTCAAATGCTCCTTTTCAACCTCCTGCCAGTCTAACCTTTCAGTGGACTGGCACTTACATGATCCCCACTCTCACCCTCACCCCACCGCTCCCATCATCTGTGGTTAGCAAGGCTGGCTAACGGGGTTTTGATGACCGGGGACTGAAAATTGATCACTCAAAATGTACGGTTGGCTAGGTGGTCTGACCATGCCTGTGTACAAACTGATAGCGTCCCATTGGTTTGTGTGTGATTGTTGTTCTTTTTCCCTCTTTGTTGTTCTTTTCCTCTCGTTGTTACCTTATCAGTCTTGCATCAGAATATCAATCAGAAACAGTTCACCTTCTCCTGAATGAACAGCGCTGATGCTGCTTCTCCAAGAATGGGTGTGTGACCCACCCCCCGCACTTCTTTCGTGTGTCATTGACATGCCAGTTCGTCTGGTAGCATCTTGTTTTGTCTGATTAGGTCTGGTAGCATCTTGTTTTGTCTGATTAGTCTTGTCTGTAATATTCAAGTTCAGTGATAAGAATAATGCTTCAGTTCTTAACGTACCACGTTATATCATTAGTCTAGTTACCGTTCATATGTAAACAGAAACAGCTGCTAATTATGCTACTGCTATACAATTCAAACGCCCACGTGCGTACGTAATGAATGGTCTTGCAAGGTCGGTGTAGTCTCTGTTCGTTAATGTCATTATTCATGGTCCACCTCTCTTCTCTTTGATCCCCGATCTGTCTGTTATGGCACACTACCGGGCACTGACAACCCACTGTGCATAATCCAACTTCTCCGCCCACTGCTATCACTCCTAACGGCACATTACGCCTCGTTGACTTCACAATACCACTGCCATGGCTGCTACAGCTACTACTGCTACTACTTTATGGCGCAAATGCCGCAGAACCAAGTGCTACAGTCCTGAATCTTGCGTGCCTCTGAATATATTGTTCCATTACACAGCTTGTATATGAGAGTCAAGCGCTGGCAGCTCGCTGGCTGGTAATTCGTGCTTCCGTGCAGGCCATTCTCAACTCCTCTTACACAATAAATAACTAGGAAGCTCTTGCTTCCACAAGAAAACCTAACTCAGACTGTGGGAGCATGCGTTGCCCTACTTGTTTATTGTTTACTGTTCCCTGCCTCATTTCATGTTCTATTTCGTTTCAATTAAATCAAGGTTACGTATATTTGTTTCTGTCCGTCTTTGTGTTTGTCTTTTGATCTCTCTTGCATCCTTGGGTGGATCCTCAAGCGTAGGCTCAAAGATTGTCCTCTACATTTTATACTGTTTGCAAACTGTCTTAAGCTTTTCAGCACTTTTTTTTTTCCTTCCCACACTTTCGCTTTTGTTTCATTACTACCCTTCGCTGGCTGCTTTGGGGGCGCTGTTGGATTCTTTTTTGAACCTTGGTGGTGAGAAACACCACATTGTTATGGACTTGGTGTGTCTCTATTTGACCCCAGGAGCACAGGCACAACCGACCGTGTCTCCCTGATGAGTCCGATCCAGCGGACGATAGGTATAGGAGCGGGCAATACAATTAGATCTGGTTTCTAGAGGGATTGTTATGGTTTTCTCATGCAGCTAGCGAAGGATGCTCATATATAAAATATAGTTTCTTAATGTTATGTTTTCCATTTTCATGATCTTCACCCCTCTCTCTCTCTCTCTCTCTCTCTCTCTCTCTTAAGTTCAAATCTTTGCCAAGCCATTACTGTGATGACGGAGGAGTTGTCGGCCTGCGCTTGTTTTCCCCCACTATTAAATTGTTTGTCTTTGAATTTGTCTGACTTTATCCAAGCTTAAAAGGCTTTGCCAGTCTTCAATAAAAAGTTACTCCGAGTTAGGTTTCTTGTGGGAGCAACAGTTGCCTTACTTGTTTATTGTTCACTAGTCCCTGCCTTATTTCATGTTCAAGATTTTTTTCTTCTAACACAGCAGTATACATGAGAGTTATGCGCTGGAGACTCTCCAGTTGGTAATAAATCTCCTTCGAGCCAGCTGATTGTGAACTTTACGAAACCACGTACTATAATTACATTACTCAGCATTGTATATGAGAGCTATGCGCCGGCGACTCTCCTGCTGGTACATCAGCCCATAGTCACCGTTCACATGATTTCATTTGTGCCGATCACTGCCATCTCCCCTCTTCATCCCCCGTCCTCCCCTCCATTCATCAAGGACCACATTATTCGTAATATTTTCGAAGTACTTTTGTTTTATTCAGTGTTTCGGTTTTGTTTGGATATCAACACGTCTTTTGAGTATTTCAGGAATTGTGCTGAATCAACAGAATTTTTTTTTCTTTCTGCCATACTATGATGAATAGCATGGTCACCTCTGCGGTTTATTCTTGTTTCGGAGCGGCAGCGCGTTCGTCTTCACAGCCACGTACTGTTTCGATCTCGGAATAATGCAACTTCTCACATTCGCACAGACCAACTCACAACTTTTATCCACACATTTATTTTTTTTCTCGGCTTATGTGTTAAAGTAATGCGGGTGAACACTCATAAAAAAGGTTTTGTTAAATGTATCCATTCAAAAATATTGTTGGAGCTGCTTTCGGTTTCTTTTTCTCCACATCGTTGTTTATTAGCGTCACGTTTACACATCAGGTCTCAGTCTGTGTATACAGCGCAAGCAGTCATCCTTGTGAATATGTGCATTCATCCTGTTTTGTCGTGTCGTATTAAGGATACTTATGTTTCGTTGACATGGCGATGTGTCATCCATTTTTCATTCATCTGATCGTGCATAAGTTGTTTCTGTCACCACAGACCATATTCATCTCATTGTCCATGGCCATGGTCATCATCTTCATGTTCATCATTGTTTCATCTTCATTCATCACTGCAGGTGTTGTCTAATATATTCACTGGGTTTTTTTTTTTATTGTTTAGCAAGTTACTGCTTTGTTCTGTCCGGCTATTAACCGTGTTCCAGTTCATCAATGATTCTGCTGTATGTATAGAACCGAATATCACTCACTGGCCCTCCAGGTTGGGGGGGGGGGGGGGGGGGGGGGGGGGGTTTGAATTGGTCTAACAACCCGATCCTGTAAAAACTAGCCTGTTACAGAAACCGCAACGACAATATCTGAAAACAACATGGCTGAGGGAAAAGCCCTCTCTGGTAGAGCCCATGACGTGAGCTGGTGAAAGCCTTCGGGAAGCCAGTGCGCCGACAAACTCTTCTGACGACCAAAACCAAGTCCAGGATAGGGACTTGGAACAACAGAACCCTGTATGAGACCAGAAAAAAGTGCTCAAGTGAGTAGAGAGATGCATCGATACAATCTGAAGATACTTGGCCTGTGCCAGACAAGATGGACAGGAACAGGACAGACAAGACTTACGAGCGGAGACACTATCATCTACTCTGGACAAGAAGAAGGCCAGCCACACATGCACGGAGTAGCGCTGATGTTGACACCGAGGCAATGCGAGCACTGCTGTTCTGGGAATCAGTGTCACAAAGAATCCTCACTGCAAGATTCAACTCAAAGGGCAGGTAAGTCACAATTCTACAGTGCTACGCTCCAACAAACACGGCAGATGTAGAGGTCAAAGAAGAATTCTATGAGCAAATCCAAGCAACCCTGGACAAAACACCAAGGAGAGACTTGAAGATCCTCATGGGAGACCTGAATGCAAAGTGGGATCAGACAACACAGACAGAGAACTCATCATGGGTAGACACGGTGTTGGAGAGCAGAATGAAAATGGCGACCTCTTCACATAGCTATGTACCTTTAACGACCTGGTGATTGGAGACACTCTATTTCCCCATAAGACCATTCACAAGACCACATGGATTTCCCCAGACAGCAAGACCGAGAACCAGACTAACCACATTACCATCGGCAGAAAGTGGAGGTGGAGCCTGCATGACGTCAGGGCGAGGCGCGGAGCGGACGCAGCATCAGTTCACCATCTGGTTGTGGCAGTACTCAAGACCAAACTGGAAACCTATACTGACCAGGCAGGAAGACCATCGTACAAGTTTGATGCACACAGCCTAAAAAGAGAAAGAAAAAGCAGAAGAATTCAAGGTAGAGCTTAGGAACAAGTTCAGTGCGCTTTCCCAGAGGAAACACTGGAAGAGCAATGGCACAGTGAGATGTCTGGAAGACAACATGCAAAACAGGCCTATGGAAGAAGACAAGGAAACATAAAAAAATGGTTAACAACGGAGACATGGACACTGATCGCAGACAGAAAACATCTGAAAACAAGATCAACTAGACACAAGATCAAGAAAAGAAGCAAGAAGAGAAGCAAGCACTACAAGCACGCTACTGGAATATAAACCGACAAGTGAAAAGAAGTGCAAGAAAAAGACAAGAGAAACTTTATCGATGAGCTGACTGAAGAAGCAGAGACTGCAGCGGGCCAAAGAAACATGAAGAGACTATACGAGATCACCAGAACACTCTCTGGTAAGACCAGAAATTCCAGTCGCCCCGTCAAGGACAAGAACGGAAATGCCATCTCAGGCAAAGAAAAATCAGAGAGCAAGATGGGCTGAGCACTTCAAGGAAATACTCAACAGACCCGCACCACGAGCCCCGCCTGACATCCCACCACCAACTGAGCTCCTTGATATCAATACCAACCCCCCCCCTCCCCCCCCCCCCCCCCACAAAGACAGAGATCACCAAAGCCATCAAGTTCCTCAAGTCAGGCAAGGCAGCAGGTCCTGACGGCATACCACCCGAAGCACTAAATGGCAGACATCCAGACTTTGACTGAGATGCTACACCCACTACTACACAAGATCTGGGAACAGGAGAGAGAGTGTCAGAAGACTGGAAGAAAGGCCATCTTGTAAAGCAGCCGAAGAAAGGGGACCTGTCATCCTGCAAACAACTGGAAAGGAATCGTGCTGCTGTCCCTCCAGGGGAAAGTATTGACAAGAATCACCCTAGAGAGATTGAAGACCACCCTTGACAAGACACTTCGGGAAGAACAGGTAGGCTTCCACCAAGATAGTTCATGTATGGATCATGTTGCAACACTGCGGATTATCATCAAGCAGTCCCTAGAGTGACAGACCCCCTGTACACAGTTTTCACCGACTTTCAGAAGGCCTTTGACAGTGTCGACAGAGACGTCATCTGGAAACTGATGTACCACTATGGCTTTCCACCAAAGTTCGTCACCACCATCCAACAACTATACGAAGAAGCCACCTGCCAAGTCTCCACGATGGGAAGCTGACGGAACCCTTCTCTGTACAAACCGGCGTCCGTCAGGGTTGTTTACTTTCGCCGACAATCTAACAAACAGCAAGATCCAGTGCGACTTCACCAAGAAGACATCAAGGAAGTTGACAAGTTTGTTTACCTGGGCAGTGTAGTCAGTAAAGATGGGGGGACAGACGAAGACATCAAATGCCGAATCAACAAAGCAAGACACGCCTTCAACACCCTGCGCCAGATCTGGAGATCAACAGCCCTCTCTCTGCAACAAGATCCGGATTTTCAACACAAACGTGAGTCTGTTCTTCTATATGGTTCAGAAACATGGCGGGTAACCAAGACCAACACCAACAAGCTACAGACATTCATCAATAGATGTCTCAGAAACATCCTCAACATCAGGTGGCCAGAAGTCATCTCCAATGAACAACTGTGGGACAGGATGAGACAAAGTCCCAATTGAAACTGAGATAAAGAAACGGAAATGGGGATGGATCGGCCACACGCTACGGAAGCCTGTATCCAACGTAACCAGGCAGGCTCTGGATTGGAATCCACAAGGTTTTTTTTTTTTTTTTTTTTTTTTTTTTTTTTTTTTTAAATAAAAAACCTGTATAGTCAAACAACGCTAGCAGAAAATGTTATAGAAGAGACTAATAAATGTATACAGGCAGACGAGATTTTCCACGTATAGAAAAGAACGATGCTGCCTTATGTGAAGGACAGTTAACTGGGAGGAAACAACAAATGCTCTTAGAAAGCTAGGTATGATTCAGCAGCATCAGGGTGCGACGGAATCACAATAGTTTCTTACATTCTTCTGGATCAAACTGGGCAAATTGATCACAAGTTCCTTTTATCGAATCTTTTCATACAGAAGAATGATCTTACACCGAAAGACAAAGAGATTTATTACTTTAATACATAAGGTAAAGAATCAGAAAGAGATCAGTTAACTAACTGGAGACCAATAACGTTGACTAATACAGATCACAACATTCTAGCAAAAACTTCTTTTGCTGAAGACTGTGCAAAGTTGTTCATAAGTTAAGTAACAACGACCAGGTCAGATATCTTAAACAGAAATATTGCAACGATCATAAGATCAATGAACGATGTAATAAACTACTTAAACAAGCGCCATGAATCTGGATATCTACTTGCCGTCAATTTCTCCAAAGCTTTCGACTCCATATCTAGGAATTTTTTGTTACATTCGTTTGATATTTTGGCTTTGGTTCCGACTTTAAAAGGTAGGTATACCTTTTAAACAATGGTAGCTCTAGAAGTATCAATCATGGAGGCTGGATTTCTGAACCTTTAGATTGTTTCATGCGGTATTAGACAAGGATGTCCTTTCTTACCCCTGGCGTTTGTATTGGCTGTTGACCTGCTTTCTATTTAAAAGTAGAAACAGTGCCATAGAAGGCATTAAAGCACCCACAATTCATTGTCCAAATCCAGTTCATATCAAAATAAACAAATGGCAGACGACACAACACTTTTCCTGAAATTCAGAGCAGATATGATGACAGCCTTAGATTTACTCGATAGATTTGAAAGATTTTCTGGACTTAGGCTAAATGCAAAAAAAAACAAAAAACCAAAAAACAAAAAAAAACAAACAAACAAACAAAAAAATAACAAGGTCTTAAGAATGGGAAGGGAAGAATGAAGACGAAAATATTCCGCTGACTGTGGTCAGTAAAATAAAAGAAAATGGGCATTTATTTTGAACAAACAAATTGGCAAGAGACACTGACGACAATTGGTTACAGAGACTGGATCAAATGAGTTCTGTGATTAAGAAATGGAGCAAACGTGACCTTAGCATCCAAAGTAAGGTTATTGTTATAAAGACCTTTCTAATAAGTCAGTTTACATATGTCATACAATCCATTGGTCTTCCCCATAGCATATTAAGCAAAATAAACACAACCATACACAATTTCCTCTGACACACACACACACACACACACACACACACACACACACAAGCAAAAGGAGAGCGTTTTAAAAGGTCAAACGTAAAGTTATGAAAGCTGAGGTACGGAGAGGGGGGAGGTCTTAAAATAGTAAACATGATCGATTTACAAAACAATGCTTCAATTTACAATGGGCAGGAAAAACTGTTTGAAGCGACTGATAAAGAAAACTGGTGTATCATTCCAAAATGGCATTTGGTAAAGCTCGCAAAACATGACAGATTGTTTTTGCATTAACTGTAAAAGCAAAAAAATAAAAGGACTGGAGAGAATAGATAATGAAATTTTGGAAAGAGGTTTTAGTCACCTATTTAGACAGCAAATCTCGAACTATGCTGGAAAACATTGCTTGTGTCAATTTTTATGGTCTGCTGCTCTTCAATAATTCTTTAATCACTTATAAACACTATCGTGGCATATGAAAATGAATTGAAAACTATTAAACAGGTCATTCATCCTCAAGAAAATCGATTACTTACCATGGAAAAATTGCAAGACCTGATGGGAGAAAACAACAGCAAGAACAGTGTCACAATCAACAAGCCGTCACTTTTTGCACACACGCATTCATGTTGACAGCATTTACTCCATACTGACTAACCAAAATTTTTTTCTTTATCCCCCTTCTCCCCCTCTCCCTGGGAAAACACTTTACTAAATGAAATCAAAAAATTAATAACAGATTCTATACACTGTATCTCTCTTTATCTCTTCACATTAGATTTGAAATCAATTAAATCCTTACAACATAATTCCTCCGTCTAAGCCGAAAGAAAGAATACTCACAACCTTCAAAATTATTACAGAAAAATACCAAGTCCCAGGTTTACTCTTTACAACAACAATCACCTTGGCCAACAGTTGGCCTAAGATTCCAGACCAGGATAATACAATTTCCCCTGTAATCATGATGCCAAACCTGGACTGCATCAGAGATAAGACTCGCGCTTTATACCGTCATGATGCCCTGTCATGCCTCAGAAAACGTTTCTGTCTTCTTGAATTCTCCTGTCACTGGGGACAATGATGAGATCCAACTCCTCTACCTGGAGTCTTTAAACTGCTGGGGCTCTGAACACTTACCTGTCCCAAACCGGGAATTCTCAACCCGTGTGTTTCCCCCACCACCCATGGCCATCGTTAACCACCCGTGCCTCAGTCGTCAGATAGGAGGAATAGCTGACGGGGTGAGGGTTGAAGGGCTGAAACACGAATACAAGGTTCGTTTTGTAAGTAATCTTGCTTGCCCATAATTCAACATAGGAATTCTTTTTTCTCTTCTCATTTACTTTAGTTTTCCCCTGTAGGTTTTTTTCCCAACTATCTAATGGCTCACCGGTCATGGCTGGTCACTCCCCTTGTATTCTCGGCGGACTGAGGAACCAGGGGGTCAGGAATAGAGAGGCTCCTCCGTGGTGCGAAACTGTCTGAAAAATCTTGTCCACTTCCTAGACTTGGATGCAGAAAAAGAAAAAGCTCGAGTAGGGTCTAAAGGGGGGGGGGGGCCTAAGAGGGGGGCTAGAGAGGCGGGGGGGGGGGGGGTGATCCCTTGCATCCTTTCGGGGTTCAAGGAACACATGAACCTAGCCACCTTACCGCCCTGACCAAACAACTATCCTTCAATAGTTGAAACGAACTTTCTACCCAATAGAACCACCCTGTTTATGTTAATGAGCAATATTCTCATTACATGGCCTACACCATGTTTCAAACAGGCAACAGTTCCCTAGGAAATATGCTGTCTATCACTGATCCTTTCTTTCCCTCCTAGTGAGTGATATCTAATTGGGTATTCACAAAATTCATTGATCATATTATCTTAACTCATCCTGTATGTGACACTTCTCTCATTGGTCCTTTCACCCAAAGACCACCATTGTTTTCCTTCGCTATTAACGTAATCAATGATTTCTTTAGTACTCTATTTCTTATATTTGCTAATGATTTTTAGCACATCTTAATTCATCTCACACAGATACAATACTAAAATCAAGCCACATGGAATATTCATTGCCTTTTAATGGGGAAATGATTGTCATATCATTAGCGACAAATGATGGTAGCGTCACTATGGCTTGAAAGATCGCGCCACAACAAGGAGAATCAGTACGGAGTATAACATCGTGCATCAACTCGATTCAAGACGAATGGAATCCGTTGCATAACAGACGAAGGTAGCAACACAAAATGTCTATCGATATCAACAAAGGATCAGTCGGTGCCACACTAAATAAAGGTATAATTCAGACTTATTACGGTGATGGTAAAGAGCGTGTTCACTCAGCTCGCTGATTCCTTGTTCTCTCTCCTTGTGCGATACACTATTTCAACTTGTAGTATTAGAACCATTCCATACGCACTCACGTTTCTCCAGGATAGCAAAAGACTTACCAGAGAAACAAGATGTAAAAAGTCCTTCACGGGAAACACCCACACAATACATTTATCCCACCTCTTCTGAGTATAATGCAGGATAACAGCAAAAACAGCAAGCTCATCTTGTTCCTGACACGTTGTTTAACGGACGTTGAAACTTTTTTTTTCTGTAATGCCGCTGGTACTAAAGTTTATGGTTTGTAGGATAAATTTATTGAGGAATTTTATTTACAAAAGAACTCTTTAAACCAACAACAACCAGAGAGAAAAAAGCTGGCTGTATCCGATATTTGGTTGCATCAACAAGGTCCACCTCAAAATTCGAACAACCATGAATATATAAACTTCCCCAGACCCCCCCCCCCCCCCCAAAACCTTTTTTCTCATAGCAAAGGTATTTAGATCAGCATTTTTAAGAAAACCGACGCTTTCTATCTTTACGACATCATATTTTAGAAGCAGGATTTTACATGAGCCATTTTAACCTTACTCCCAAGCTCATCCCCCCTCCCCCCCCCCCCCCCCCCCACACCCCCAAACCAAACAAGCACATCACAAAAAATAATGACGACGTAGAAAAGAAAACCGCTAACTAATCTACTCATTGCCAAAATAATCCAAAACTCCCTCTCTCCAGCTCTCCTCTCTCCATCGCTCCTATCAGTGTCCCCTTAATCAAAATCCCTCTCATCCGTCTCTACTCCCTCATCGGTCGGGCAGTCCAGTACTGGGCCTTACGTATCGTTATGCCTAATCTGTTCCGTTTTTCTATTGTTGTAATGTTTTGGTGTATGTCTTATGTTTGATTGTTAGCTAGGTTGTATTTAATGTTGTTGATGTTTGTGTGTGTGTGATATGATGGAAGATGGGCAATTGGGACAACGAATCTTTGGCGGGTGTGCGTACAACATTGGCTTTGATTGCTTTCACATAATATGCTTTGGGGGGATAAGGAACGGAGGGGGCCGGGGGAGGGGGTGGGGGGGGGAGAAAGTGTGCTTGTGTGTGTGTGGGGGTGGTGGGGGGTTGTGTGTGTACAGTAAGAGAGAACTAAGCAGAGAGAGAGAGATTGCATTCACGTGATACGTGCGTGTGTGTGTGTGTGTTATGTGTGTGAGTGTGACGTGTAGTTCACACAAAAAGAAGATAGTAATAACAAACGCTCCCCTCTCTCTATTGGGAAGAGAAAAATAATGAAACAACACTGATTAAGATTTTTGTTATTGTTTTGTTTTGTTCCTTCTATGTTTTCTTTGTACCAACCAACACAGTATTGAAGCGAGTGTGTCAGTGCCGCAACATTTTATTGAAACGATTTAAAACTAAAAACCAGACACTTTGGGTATCAAACGGTCAAAAACACTAAAATCAGCAAAAAAAAAAAAAAACAAATGGTCTCTTCGCATGAGAAAAACATACAGATTGTGAATTGGTATGTAAAGAGGGACTGGTTAAAGGGGGAAAACAAAAAACAAACAAAACAAAAAAAGGACAACCACCATAGGATAGTGAAGAATTGTATTTTTGCGTTTAATTTTTTTCCTGAGTTTTTTGTTTGCGTTGTTTGTTTTCCCATAGAAGTAGGGACAGTGTGAATCAAACCAAAAAGATGAAGAGGGGATTTTGAGCCTTATAGGAGAACAAACATAAGGAGGGAAAAAGAAAAAAGTAAAGGAAAATCCAACACACCTTAGGTGCCCCAATTGATTCGAGTACTGACTGTATGCCAACAAAAAAAAAGCTAAAAAAAAAAACCAATATATACATTGATTGAAAACGGTTTTTATTTTATATTCTAAGCTTAATTGCTAGATGGTGGTCTCATAACCATTAGAAGTGCAATGATTACACTTACTAATACCTTACAAAGTACTTAATACTTAATAACTTCGGGCATACTGATGCAGAGATCCCAGGAGAGAAAAACAAACAAGGAGTACTCCGACAGGACATTATGTCTTCCATCCAATCTACGACACATAGGCAGATGAAAGCTACTTCCGGGTCGGAGCAAACACACACACACACACCCACACACACACAACAACACACACTCCTAACACACACCGATACAATGCCAAAGACATGCTGCACACCCACACAGGTAACACGCACATTTCATACAACCACGCCTACAAAATCCAGGATTCAAGTCTACGGACAGGGGGAATTTACATCTACATATACAGGATAAAAAAACCATGGTTGTAGCCACTGCGATAACGTTCCGATAACTAGTGCCGCGTATCGTAGCGGTTTATGTCAAGCGCAAAAAAAAGAGTTAAAAATGAGATATTAGAATAAGTTTAAAACTCAATCAGCATGTGAACCTAGAAGATAGAAGGCCCAAACCAAAAAAGGGGAGAGAGAAAGAGGAGGGAACGGTGGTATGGGTTGTAAGAAAATCACTCTAAAATTGAAAAAAAAAAGAAACAGAACTAACGATGACAATTAGTTAGTTGGTCAGTAAAACTAATTACCATGTGTGGGGGTGTAGGGGGTGCGAGATCCTGAACAACGGTCTATGACCGAAACGACCTTAAATTTTTTTTTTCTCTCTATTTTAAAATCATCTGAGCATGCCTCAAAGGCATTGTTGTTTTACGGTTTCACTGAAGATGCGGCAGTTTAGTCAAAAATCTGTTTGTTGTACACTTACCGCAATAAATCCATCTCAAATGGGGAATTAAACTTGTAATTAATATAAAAAACATTGTTACCAGTGGAATTATAGTTTAACCAGAACCAGGACAGAACCACAGGTGGAAGAGAGAGTAGAGAAGGGGGAGAGAGAGAGAGGAGAGAGTGCGGTTAGGAGTTTTAGGAGAAAAACTGAAACACAAAACACAAAGGAACCCACGAGGTGAAAAGGAGGATGATAGAAGGTGATCACAAAAACATGTACAACAACAGCACATAGTATCATAATACATTTATGCGTTTCACAATAAAGGGAAAGATCGGGCAGGGGGGACAACCAGTTTAAAAAAAAAAAAGGCTTATAGATCGGCATTCAGTGGGGGGGGGGATAACTCAGCTGAGGGAAGCCCCTGTTTCACACGCTATGCAAATTGGCAGTCATGGGGGTTGTTTAGTCAGGGACGGCAAAGTGGGGTGCAATGGGGTACCGTGCGAAACCACTGTGTTCTGTTGCACACAAAGGAATGCGTGACGATACTAG